>JBBBVT010000024.1:5872346-5883755 GCA_037177035.1 Craterocephalus eyresii | reverse complement strand
AAAAAAAGAGGGGCGTGGTTTTTCGGTTGGGGGAGAGGTAGAGAGGCATTGATTGACACAGGCTTTGTTTTGGTTTGTTTCGCTTTTAGCTCCTTTAAAGTTTCTAAATTTTGGACTTTAGTAGGTAAAATAAAATGGTCTGTTTGTTCTTCATGGTAATTATGTGGTAACTGAGCATGATAACAGATTTTTGAGCTCTTCAAGTCAACTGTTTTCTAGCACTTATTCAGGTACTCTCCCTGCACAATATAAACCATCAGTGAGTTCATACTGTTGGTCAGTTGTTGGTTCCAGACAGCCCAAGTGTACAATGACTGGTTAAATACATGCTTGCAGCACGGGGAACCTCAAAAGAATATGTAAAACTTGTAGTATCTGACCAGTTATGAAGTGCGTTGTTGTGACAAGAAGTATTTGGGACCAGCTTTGTGCAAGAAAAAAATGGTTAGAGCTCTATCCAATAAAATCAACAAAAATCTTATTGAAAGTCATCAAACTAAACTAATGAAATCATTAAATCATAGAAGATATCCAATATCTTGGTCCAGATATTGAAACACCTTGGCTTAGTCTTCTCTGTCCTTTCTTGTAGATGGCCTCTGTTTTGCATTTTCCAGTCTAGTCGGTTGTCCAGGTGAACTCCGAGTTGCAAATAGATCTGGGTTCCTGAGAGCAGCAGACGAACAAGGAGGACATAATTGGACGGAATTTTTAGAAATGGCCGAGTGCTTATACCACTGGGCAAACCAACAACTTTCCGATGACTGGCCGGCCAAGCTGGAGAAACTGCGCTACTTACTGCAGATGAGATACATGTTTAGATCCTGGTTGCCAGGGAAATAAAAGTGGCACACCCACCACAGCCACACACACCAGAGCAGGGACATGGACCACAAAACAAGGTGATTGGAAAATTATCCACCTGCTAGTTCTTCAGGTTCTCACAAAGATGGAAATGTAGCAAAATCATTTGAGGGATTGAAAAAGATAATCCTCATGGTGCTGCCTGATTTGTCCCGATGTGAGGGGCCAGCTGTCAGTGACTTTCATGATGTGAAATGTTGAGGCAATTGGTTTGTTGTGAAACTGAAACAAGGCTGAATGTGTTCCACAGCACAGGAACTCTTTCCTGACTCAGACTAATGTTAAAAAGGTGCCATAAAATCAAACATAGCCGGTTTCAGGAACCTTGAGGCTGACACAATCAGACTTGCAGCCTTGTTGCACTTCAGTTTCTCCACTTGCTTCTTCCCCTGGCTACAGGAGTCAGACAGGCTAGAAGTGGAGGTAGAAGAGGTCTCAGTATGCTCATATGTGGCAGGAGTAAGGTCCATGACTGAATCACAACCCTGATCTTTATCTGTCTCCCTACCGTTTGTCATTTCAACATGAGCTTTCTGATAGCACTGATACTGGGAGTTAGAATTATGCTTCTCATATGGAGAGCAACAATCATTTAGTTAGATATACTCCAATGATTTGATTATTATTTCAGTATAATTTGAATTCATGACACTATTATAGAAAGATTTATGGGAAGACTAGAAAAAAACCTCCATAGATCAGGAAAAGTCTGGTTTGGTCCATGTTTTGGACCAAGAGGGAAATTGGCATGTTTCCGCTGTACCTTTAAGTGTGTGTTTTTAAGTTCCCATGATTGCACCATGTGCTTGTCCGGCCATGTGGGTGTTATCTGATGACCAGCTGATGGTGCTTATAGCACAGTCCCCCTCCACCCCCCCACCCCCTGCCCCATGAGAGCTTTTCCTGCACACTGTAAATCTCACTAATAAGGCCCGGGCCCCTGGCAAACCCCCTCTGTTTTGCCATGAGGTGATAAATAACGGCGGTCTCACCCAACGGAGAGCAACTGGACAGACTTAACTACAAAGAGCAAACCCAGAAGTTAGGGCTAATAACTGTGGATATCAAGGACTCAGCATACACTTTATGATATCAGAGAGAGCAAGGCTATAAAGAAGATAAATGTGTGTATTTGTCTCTGTAATTTCATGTAATTAAAAGGTCATAGATAGGATAAATGTTGGAATAAGGAGGGTGGCAGCTTGTCTGCCCCGTCAAAGTTTGCCTGTGTTTTTTTAGTGAAACTCTGGTTCTTTTCTGTGTTTCTAAGGTAACGACTGATTGCTCATGGAGACAGCCGTCTGACAGAACGTCCTCACCCCCGCAAACTCATTAATTACACACAAAAACACGCGCACACACAAGTGCGCACTTATCGCTTATCTTCCCCACGTATGAAGTTTGAAGTAATACACAACTCTTGTAGGGCTGGGAAGGGGGGAGCGGGGTGATAGGGAAGGTGGGGGGGGGGGGGAGCAGATAGAAGAAGGGAGGTTAGGGAAGGAGGAGGAGGAGTCTTGATTCAGAGGGAACTGTTGAGTTTCTGTTACAAATGACTTTCAGGGTGAGAGGAAGTGGCAGGGGTCAGTATCATAACCTGCGATCCCAACAGCTTTAAGACTCCATTCACATTTATCAGTGTGATGATTAACAAATGATCAACTTGTTCAGTTCTGTTGGGATCCATGATATCGCTCTATTCGAGTCAGATTGTTGCATGATGTGTGCAGAAAAAAAAGAAACTAGATGTGGTAGGTTACAAATCTTTGAGGGCTGGCCGATGATGTGGTCTACTAGTAGAGGAAGTTTGTAGCAGGAAGGTGGGCTTACGGTCCATCTACAGTTTCCTGGTCTGCTCAGAGTTGCTGTGCCCCATAAAGAATGTTTAAGCTTTTCTTCTGTGCCCCTTCATGCCACGGAGGAAAGGTTTTATTAAATTATCTGTGATTCCCGTGTTTTTGTTATCATGCACCATAAAATCGATGGTAAATGGTTAAACATGGCCAGGAATGGTATGCATGTTTGAAACAGACGATGTGAAGCAAACACAGCATTTCATTCATTTCTCTGTGTTATTTAGGTAACTATACAGCATATCAAAACATTTCAAAAAGCAGTTCCCTTTTTTTGTTAAAAAAACACCAGAATGCACAATGAGATGTGTCTATGTGTTATCTCAAACTTGGGGTTTAGGCATATAACAACTAAAATTGTCATAATATTTTCAGCCACATTAACTTTTTGTTTTCACCCTACAGATTCGACAACTCTATCCAGTCTTCTGGTGACAAACACACCCAAACAAGTAATTATGTTCAAGACAGCCAGATTAATATGCAAATATGTGGTTGAAAAGCATGTATTCTTGGCCTAATGAGACGTTTCATCACAGTGGTTTTCAAGCTGGTGCAGAGGCTACAGCCAAACCTAGAAGCTTTTTTTCTGTTGAAACTGCCACAGCTCTGTCCCCAGTACCAAAAAACAAAACAAATTTTTAAAAAAAATACACTACACTATCACTGTCTTTGCTGTGCCAGAACAAAAACGTACGTAAATGAAAATCATCTTGACCTTCTTAAATCCCGTAGTGAAGCATTGAAAATACTGTGTGTAGTTGAAGGGTTTAATTAGCTTAACTTAGGATCCAACAGTAGATAGCAGAGCCCTACCATGAATGTAAAGCTGAAGCAGTAGTGAAAGCTCGTGAGAAGAACATGCTCCTCTGATGTTTTAAATGGCCAGCTGTCTGTGAATGCTACTTCAAGTAAAGCTGCATTCACAATCACTGTTTTCAGCAAAGTTTGCAGCCATGTTTGTTTATTAACATTTGTGGTAAGTCAATTGCTATTACATACACCAAATGTTGTTTAAAGCAGTATCTATTTTAAATCTACACTGGTGATATTACGAAACCTACATATTTGCTAGTAAAATGAGTCCAACACTATAAAAGAATGAATGCTTCCTCTACTGTGGTGCTTTAGGAAGAGTCAAACATGCACTGGAAGAAATGAATGTAATGACATGGCTCTGTTGTGAAAAACCAAACCAGTTCTTGCTGGAATCATCCTCAAAACCGTTCCAGTACCAAAAGCATTGGAACCACTTTGGCTGTTCTGGGGGTTTGAGGAAGCCCACCACTTTACAAAGGTGAGAAAATGGGCCTGAGAGTGTAATGTGCAACACTTACTTCTTAATTTAGAATACATATCTGGATAGCTCTCTGAACATCAGCTGACTGGGTAATTTCTAAAAACAGATGGACAAATGTGCATTTCTCCAAGAAGGTAGTCACACAGAGAAGTAATCAGCAGTGATCAAATGCTGACTGGCTTTGCTTAAACTCGAAAGGAAGAAGTCAGAGGTCACCCAGTAATAGAAAGATGTCAGAAAACATAAAGAATATAGACAAGGAGGAGATTAATATCCAACCTTGTCTCGATGGACTGTTTCAAGGTACATTTTTGTCTTTGCAAAACTTCAGTTTTAAACTAACTTGTGTGATCCAGGCCATTGGCTATGCAAAAATAGCAAACAAGAACAAAAGACCAAAGAAAGGCCAACTTTCCCAGTTGTTACCATATTTCCAACACTGCCCTCCTATGGCAGAGGAATGCAATAATAAGCAGACCTGTCAGGGTCTGTGGAGTTATAAAAACTTCTCCTTCAGATATGGTTTCAAGAGGCATCTGGCATTTGTTTCTCTCCTCTTTTAGGATGGGTTATGAAAGAGTAATGTTAAGAAATTAAAGAGAAGAAATGACTATGTTTACCAGTTTTTGGTAACGACTGATTCAAATGCAACTTTCAGCCATTTGGTAAAAGTTTCTGTCATCCATACACTCTCGGAGATAGAACCTAAAAAAAGTCATACAAGGGGAATTCTATAAACAAGAGTTAAAATAGGGTTTTTCCTTTGATAACTTGAAAATATATAGAATTGTTTGTTTACTGTGTGAAAGTATGTTGTAGTTCTTCCAACAAAAGAACCTAAGTTTCTTTGATGGTCTCATATATTGCATACCTCCACCAATATCCCTTTACAATCTCTTCATAGACTTTTTGAATCTTTTGACAAGTTATTGGAATTGTTTTCATGCTACAGGTGCAATGTTTCAACAGATTGCATTCAGCCACAGTGGAATGTATTGCATGTAAGTGATCTGTGTGTAGACTGAACAACGTAAAGCAGAATCTCATATTCATAATAGATATTATATATCAGAAAAGTTTTGATGTGAAATAATATTTTCTAAACATTTTAACTTGAATAATGACCTATGTCTTACTCACACACATCCTGATTCCTGTCTGTGTCTCACAACTCTACTTCTAAGGCTCACACGTGTGCATTTACACACACAATGATGCATGGGTGAATAATAAGGTGTTAATTCTGGAGGTGTAGCCGACATGCTGTCACTCCTTTTGAACACGCCCACATAAAGCTCTAAGAAACTTCTATTCATTTCCTCTTTTCCCCTCCTCTTGAAGTCTTTAGAATGAGTGATTCTTTTTGTCGGATGGTTTTATCCAAAACAGTTACAACCAGGTGTTACACATAAAATATTAACTTTCATCTTTTAGCACTTCCCGTAAATTCCGTTTCGCTCAGGAGTGTATTACAGAGATTATGTGTGTTTGCGTGTTTACACTGGTTATCAAAGCTGCAAAGTCTCACCTCCATGCTTCACTGAGTACTGCTGCAAAAAAAACTCATGGCATCTGCCTCAACTTGTGATTACGTGGTGAGCTTTTGGAGCCCTAATTCGCTCGACGGTTACGGGGTGTTACTTTTCACTTGTGTCAATGTGCGTTTCCTGCTCTTTCAGATACAGATGTCTAGGATTTGGGGCTTTCTCCTTTCAACACCTCCCCTCTCTGGCTGATGATTACTGATAAGACTTCTCGCTGGCTCACTCTGGCTTTTTCCTCTTTCTCATCCCCCTCCTTCACCCTCTGTCTTAGCGATAAGCGAGATGGCGATGTTTACCCCCAGATAATTTTATTTTGACTGCTTATATGCCCTTGTGCCAGTGGTGTGTGTATGTGTTCGGTGGGGAGGTTGCTGACAGACATGGACAGCCAGGCAACCGCAGTAGAAAGAGAGGCTGATCAGAGGTAAGAGGTACTTGAAGTTTTGTGAGCGTGCACTAATGGGCTTCTCAGACCACACCTCTTTTGATCCCTGCACGCTACCCCAGTTAGCACCTCTGCCTGTTAGGAAGTGTCCCACAAAGAAATCTGCTCTCTGAACTTGATAATGAGAAACCTTAGACCTTTGGTCAAAATGGATTTCACTCAGGCACAAATAGAAATGGCCACATTTTTCCTGCATCCTTGTATTCTGGGCATCTTATTTGAGTTTATGATCGTTTATTTTTGAGCCAAACTTTACAGGAAACACATATAGCACAGCTAAATATGTTGCCCACATGCTATATACTTGTGTGTGTGCTTTTTTGGGTAGATATGTGTGTGCTCCACATCAATGCACACTTATGCTCTAAATTGGCAAAGATGCTTTGCATTTTATTAGCTTCTGTCTTAGCATCTTTTAGATGTTTGTTGTTATTTTTAGCATTTACATCCCTCTGTCTGAAATTAGGGAAGCCGCAGTGGAGCTAATTCTGGGAAATATATGCTAAAATAAGGTCCACATAAAACACATTCTCTGGTTTCCGCTCGCCTGCCTCTTTCTCTGATCACCCTTAGCTATAACCTGCTAATCACAAGCAGCATGGCAGAGCGCTGGTTCCAGCCCACTATGTTTAGTGTTTACAGGGCTCAAACATGGCCCTGTTTAGACATGTTTTACTCATATAGGCAAAGAGACAACAGATGCAAGTGCACCCACAGACTTGCACACACGCACTTTTTAAAGCATAAGCATCCATCTATGCTACCCACATGTAAGCAACATACACTAACCGTCCATGTTGTTGAGATTTGATTTGAGGAAGATAGGATTTCAGGTTTCTGACCATGCATCCTAAGTAACGTGATTCTCCTCTGACTTTGATAACATCTGTTGCCTCACTACAAAGACTGCTTTTGATGGTATTGTTACGGTATTGTCACAATGGTTTGTTTTCTGTCCTCAATGTCTCCAGGTCATTTATAACCAAAGAATTCAAGAGTTAACATATCTTTTAAAGATTTTTAAATGACTAATGTTGATCAACATTGTTCATTGTAATGTAGAAGGAGTATAGACTATTACACCCTTTATTATGTACCATTCAGTTCTTGGTTTATTGAAAGACAGTGACTGCAATGGACTGGTGACCTGTGCAGGGTGTGTCCTGTCTCTTGCCTGAACGGATAGACTCAAGTCCCCTGCAACCCTGAATTGGACTGAGTGTTACAGAAAGTGAATAAATGAATGAATGAATGAATGAATGAATGAATGAATGAATGAAGGAAGGAAAGAAGGAAGGAAGGAAGGAAGGAAGGAAGGAAGGAAATAAAGAGAGTCAGACTGTTTTTTGGGGGTCTGCTGGAGTCTGTCTGGGCTGCCCACAGCTGGCCTAGAAGGTATCTCCAAGTCTGAGGCCATTGATTCTTAGTGATAAAATGGTGGGTTGCTCAGTAAGAACTTTGGTTTCCTCAAATGGAAGAGTTCAAGTTTGGGATCTTGACCCAGGTTTGGGCTGAGAGTTACAATTCTATTCTTTGAAACAGATGCTTTTATCCAAAACAACTAACATTTGAGTACACCAGTGATGCAAACACTGGGGCAAGGAGGGTTAATGGTCTTACCACCAACCTTCCAGTGAATTGAACAGGCTGGTCTTGCTGCCCAATGGTGCAGATGGAGACTAAGGCTTTTGTAAAGATGTGAATGCTGTTCTGGTTATGATGAGAGAGCCGAAAGGTGAAACTATTACCTGTTGATCGATGTTTCAACCCTGAGCTGTGGGTAGTGACTGGTGGAATGACTACAAGTGCCCAAAACTTGCTTTTTCCAAAGTGTATCTGGGATAACCTCAAGGAATAAGGTGAGAAGATCAGTTGACTCAGGGAAAATTTACTTTGCATTGAAAAAAGCAAGTTGAGGTACTGTGTGCATTTAGTCAGCATGTCTTTTAGATGCTTCCTAGGAGGATAGTCATGGGTTTATTCATGTCGAGTCATGGATTAGGCCATTGTCCCCATGACTCATTCCCAGATTTGCAGGAGAAAATTAATGGATCAATAATGGGAATACAGTTTGGTCACCTTTCTATTACTCCTCCTTAGCCTTGCTTTAGACAAGCTTGCAAGATATTTCTTTTGATATTCCAGAAATGCACTGGGTAGGGTTATTCACACATTACACTGATATGCTCATACAGCCAGACTGGTGTGAAAGCAGCTTTTTTGTCTCATTTCAGCATTTTTCACTTGCATAGAATCCGCAAATATGCACAGGTTCAGGACTATAAGTTTGTGTGGTGTAAAGTCTAGTTTCACCATTTGAGTGACGATGTGATTTGTAATAAAGATTTGTAATTAATATGATCAGCAAATGATAACATTTTCAAATTAAAGACATACTATATAAAAGTGGCATACGTCTATTTTATGCATTTCTTGAGCGGTCATGCAAATGCATTACAGAACTTTCACATCCGGATCACCTCCTCCTGAGTTTCGCTTTGCGCAAAAATTGCACACTAGCAAGCGAATGAAAACAAACCAGACGTTTTTAACGCACACTGGTGGATTCAGCCAAGAAACATTTGAAAACATTATCGGAGGAAGAGAGGAAACTAAGGAGGGCAATAGAAGAACAAGAGCTAAGACAAGAGTCAAGAAAAGTACAGGTAGGATGCAGGATAGATGCCAAATTAGCCACTGATAGGTGGTGTGTCACTGAGAAGATAATGTAAGTTATATAGTGGTTCTTTAGACACATGGAATTTACAGGTCCTTAATTTCTTATGTAACACATGCAACCACAGACTTGTTAGTCTGAGACTTGAGCCAATATCTGCATGGTCTTTTCTCCTTTTCCCTTCCTTTCCTCTGCGGGCCCCGGTGGCGTTACAGAGCATGACGCCTACAGCAGTCAAGGGAGTCGTAGCTGTGCTCCTAAATTAAATACAACTCTCAGAGGAGAGAGTTCTGCTGACCACACACAGATACACTGCCTGTACTGCTATATGGCATACACTGAGTATACACTGACAGCAAACACTCGCATGTATGCAGATGGAGATGTGAAGACAAGCAGTCAGACAACATTACACCCTTTTACATGCATACGTATTCATGCACAAAGCTCTATTGTTTGTCTTGGTAAAAGTCCACTGGATTTATCTGTTATCACTCAGAGGCCAGCATGTGAGGAATTGAAACATGGTGGAATTATGGAAGATGGGGTCAAAGGCCAAGGCCAGGAGCAGAATAGTGTGTATGTGTGGAGGAATGACAAAACAGTCTCGTCTGGGAGGACGTCTGCACGGATCATCAGGCATGTGATGGAAGGTGTTCATGAGGAATTTTGATTAGCACTGGGAGAAAACAAATGAGAGGAGATGGGGGAGTGAATGAGGAGGGAAGAGTTTCAGACAACCTGAGGAACGTTTTGGTTTAATCATGTCAACTTCTGTTGAGAAACTTAAGCAGTGAATTGGCTGTTTGTGGACTTTGTGGAACAGAGAGGAATTTTTGTTTGCTCAGCGTGTCCAGTCAGGAACCTCCTGGTAGCTAGCCTGAACGTTTTTGCTGGAAACAGTAATTCTATGACTGGTTTCACTGAAGCTCCAGAAAATCTTCTCAGAATGCTTCTTGTAAGCAGTTGTGGTTCATGAGACGGATTATCAACACACTATCATGATGATTTACACTAAAACTGGCCATCCATCCATCCATCCATCCATCCATCCATCGAGCCGATCCCAACAAGTATTAGCCGTGAGTCGGGGTAAACCCTGGACAGGTCACTAGTCAATCGCAGGGTCAACACAGAGACAGATAACCACTCATGCACATATTCAATCCCAGTGAGAATTTAGAGTGACCAGTTAATCTCACATGCTGTCTTTGGACAGTGGGGAGAAGTCAGAGTACCCAGTGAGAACCCATGCATACACGGAGAGAACATGTCAACTCTACACAGAAAGGTCAGTGTTTCAAACCCGCCCCCGGCTTGAACCAGTTGCCCCTCTCTGGCTCCAAACTCCATTGTTTCAGAGCAGATTGTGTGACGTCAATAGTGATGCAGTATACTGAGGTTTAGTTTTAGGGCAATCGTGCAGGCCAACGGCTGCAAAGGCTGTAAAAGGTTTCTGGCAGGTTCTGACTCCATGTTAGCTCCACCTGGCAGTGACCTGACAGTTTAGCAGTAGCTACTGACCTATTTGCGCCTTGTATAGCATGTTGCCTGAGAAAAAAAATCAGCAAATCGCTGCAGACTAGAGAATCCCTGACCATGAGCCTGCTTTTAGTATTTCTGATGTTCCAGCTTCAAGAGAAGGATTTAAAGTCACTGCAGCATGCACAGGGGTCTGATCTAGAATAGCCATTGTATCAAGACACTGCTTTTGTGTCCTGACATATTTTTCTGTTCTGATTTATTTTAAGGGATGGATCTCGATTCAAAAGTTGACATAATGCATGCCTATGTGAATTCATAATATTCTCCCTATCAATTTGCATCATATACCTCACCAGACAATAATAAAATATAACTTCTAGAGATCACATTTGAGGGGTTGGGAATCCAGATAGAACAGTAGACTCTTCACCACTAAAGCACAGTTCTTGCTATGGTTATGTACTGTCAAAAGAATGCCATGATACATAAATAAAATGTACAGCCATGTACATCTTACAGTTGTGTTGCATTTGTAAAAAACCTTTTCTCTCTAGCCTGTTTCAGTCGGAGCATAAAGTGCCAAAGGTGTTTTAACATTTTGCTTGTATCTGCTATGTAAATACCAACTCTCAGTCCAACACTTAATGGATCTGACACTACTTTTCAGCATTTTGGTGTGCTACGCTTTTCATTCTTGCACTTTTAGTGCACACATAGTTTAAAAACATACATTTAAGAGCAAAAGCAACAGCCAAACAGCCAATACTAAGGCTCTGATGAAAAGAGATCCTATTTGTATATTTAATGGTCCGAAAGGTAGCTGGTGCTCTTAGGCCTACTGTATAGGCTCATAATCCATCCATCCATTCCTGCTTTGTGCAATTCAGGGTTACAAAAGTTCAATGTTTCGGTCAAAATAGAAAAATTCTATTCATAAAATGACTTTTTTTTTCATTTACAACATTACAGTTGATTGTACTACACTGGCCACGGTTACATGGTGTTTTTTAATTCCGAATTAATAATCCCGAATTAATTAAGTACGTCTACCGGAAGTTAAAAACCGCCTCGTTTCTTTCCAACCACAGAAGAAAACGTTGTAAAAAGAGCCATTTTTACTTGATTTAGGTTCTGGTTGTGAAGCAGCAGCTATCCTCTGGCATGCTACGCCACTTTCACCTGAACAGACTCGCTTTGAGCCCGTTTGCTTCGGACGGGATGCACTGTGTATGGTCGCCATG
>JBBBVT010000024.1:5833111-5845964 GCA_037177035.1 Craterocephalus eyresii | reverse complement strand
ATGCTTATTGTCCAACAAAGGGCCCCATGTCTGCCTTCGCCTAGGGCCCCAAACTTCCTAAATCCGCCACTGCTTGTGTGAGGAATTTGATCTGGAAAGGAAAGATTTAAGCAAAAACTCTTATCGCGTTTCAAATCTTATCTTCAGATTCTTCAGATGCTGCTCAGGCTGCTGTCTCCTGAGGCACCAGCCTGGCTGATGTGCAGAGACTCCTACGCTCTGCTGTCACCGCAGGACTACGCCTCCAGACTGTGATAACCCACCAAACTTTTTCCTTTTGTCAGAAAAATGTTTAAAATAATGTTCTATGCTATGACATTTGGCCACAGACGATTTGACGTGAACCTTTCATGCACATTTAATCTTCTATTAAAGTTTAAATGCTTACTTAGCCACAGATAAAGGAGGAAAAACACACAAACACGTAAGTTCCTCCCCTTCCCTCCTCCTCTGTTCTCCCCCCCTTGCCCCCCTCCGACGTGCAGATAGCGTGACAGATCTGTCACGTCGGCACCTGGTCGTACGCAAGTGTTAATGTCTCCACCTCAGTTAAAAATCGCCGGAGCAGTGACACCCCACAGAAGTGTGTCTGCTTGAACAAACAAGAGTGCGTCTCATAACTTTAAACTCATTTTACCTTTCCTCCCAGCAAAATCAGAACTCTGTCAAATCTTGCAAAGGTGACGAGGAGAGGGAGATCAGACCAGTGACGCAGAAATGAATTTGCCGTGTGTGTTTCAGTGTGTGCTGTACCGATGCACCAGGCAGGGTTTCCGTCCGCTGTCATTCAGAAACAACAAGCCAATCATTCCTGGATTCTATAATAAGTCCACCCCCCCACCCAATACCATCCGCCAGCCCCCTTTCACATGTGCTGCTCTCGTCAGCACCTCTCACCTTCAGAGTGACAGTAGACAACTGAGTGTGTGTGTTGTGGGGTGTGGGGGGGGCTATAGAGGAAATGGGTGACAGCAGGAGAGAGTCAGCAAACTTTAAAAAGGGAAAAATTGGGGTTGCCGGTAAATCTATTATAAGCCGTAAAAGTAAAATCCGCAGGTTCTGGCTCAAACTTCTCCATTGCACGGGCAATGATTATGCCCTGGAAAAGTTTAAAACAAAAATGTAAAAGAAAAAAAGAAACATCTTATGAAATGAGGATATATTGCTTTACTCAGCATCAGAGCCGATGTTATTGTTTCTTCATTAAAGGAGCCAGCTGGCTCTTTTTTACAACTGTGACCTGGTTAGATCTCTCTGTATTAAGTTACTTTGATTGGATGACAATACTAGTGATGTGGTGGTATCATTGTCTCCTCACAGTAAAAATCATGTTTCAAACATGGGATGGGTGGATTTGCATGTTCTCGGCCACACAAGCCTCCTGTACCAGTTCGAAAACATACTAGGTCTGTTGGTTACAGTATGCTGGGGGTTGTTGGTCCTGCATTGGATCGGCAACCTATCCAGAGTTTAACCTGGCTCTCACCTAAAAGCTGCTGGGATGAATTTGAGTTCCCTCACAGCCCACTGGAGTAAGCTGGCATAGGAAATGGACAACAAAGTCAAGATCACTGAGTCAAACTTTCTGGATGGCTTAAAACTGGTTTCTGGTTCTGGTTGTGAGTTCTTATCTGAAACTTTCAGCAACTTCTGGAAACATATTGGACAAGAGTGACAGCTGGTTTAGTCTGGGACAGTCTCTGGAACTGATTATGGTATTAGCTTGGATCTCACCAGTAATATGAATACATCTGCAATCAAGCAGGCTGAGTAACTGCATGAAAACAACACTAACTTTGACAGAGAACGGTGAGAAATCTCCTGACATTTTGGCGTGATATCGCTTAAATCTTAACATTTACAAAGGAAAATCTGCACCCGTAAGGATTCTTAAATGCATGACAGCAGATCAGAAATGTTATATTTTCATTGTTTATCTTCTTCTTATCTACTTGGCAAAGGGCCGTGATCCCCTGAGAATATGAAACAATTCTAAAACTGCCCTGTTGTGCCAGACAAACCAGGACGATCTCAGCTTCCTTACTTCCACCTGCACACCCTCCTCTGGGACAAAGTTAGCAGAAATATTTTTCTTGTTAAAGCTAGAAAAATGGCATATTTGTCTTTATTTCCATACTGTGTTTAGATGTAGCTACTTGCTGTCCTTATTCGTAGAATTGCTCAAATATGACTTTGCAATTATACTGAATCAAACACATGTAAAGAAGAAAGCTCAAAATAATCCTTTTAAAAAGTCAAGTTGTTACCTGACCATTTTCATTAACTTTTTTTGACATGGGCAATGTAAACGCATAAAAAATAAAGCAGCAGAATCTCAGCCCAACACTTAAAGTAAAACCTCCTCCATGCCATTCGTAGTGTTTGTTGCTTATCTCTATTTGAAAAAAAACATTTTGGAGAAACTGTTTCATGCTACTTAGTAAGGAGCTACAACTGACTTCACTGAACCAAGGTCTGAAAAATATCTCACATTTATCTTTAAATGCATGCAGCGAATACGAACAGGAAGTGTTCGCCTGGATATCTGGATACTCTGGAAGCCCTGAGGACCTACAGGCTGCTCAGGCATTTCATACTTTAGCCAGCTGATTCTCAGATGATGCAGCTGCTAAGGTTTCACACGCACACACATAAATACAGAATATTTACAAATACACACACCTGAAAAGCTTTAATGAGACGTTTACGTCTCTTTTTCAAACTCGTTCAGGCGTCAAAGCGGCCGAGCTTTGTTGATGCAATGATCTTGATTAATGCTTTCAATGGAGAAGTTTGACTTTGTGTGCGCTTACATGTGCACGTCTGTGGGAGGCGGGGTGTCAATTCTCAGGGATCCAGATGAACTTTGAAACTGTGAGGTCACACACTTGCTGACAACTCAACCACCTGTTGCTGTGCACACACAAATACGCTCATATCCACACCTTCCCACCCACATCAACATTCACCACACACACACCCTCTCTCGTGTGAGTAGTCGCTTCAGCAGAGTTGAAGGCATTAGTTTACACGACCCTTACACAATATGGACGATGTGGATTCATGCGAGCGAGGGTTTGTTTCATTCAGCTCCACTAAATTCACATAAAAACCTACAGAAATATAAATAAATATTTTCTTTCCCTAAAGAAATGTATTGGGATTGCTTTCATCCATACTGAACACCGAATTATATACAAAATCATGTTGAATTATTCAAATGAGCAAAATATTAATTACATCCAAACATTGTTATTTGCATAGATATATTTTATTTGGCTCAAATGGGTCACAGAACATGTTAATGTCTTTGGGCCAAAAGGCTTGCTGTGATAGTGTCTTTGCAAAGGAACGGTATTCGGTCAAGTTTAGGGAAGGCCGTGGCGCACCTGACCCAGTCTAAAGAGCAGAAGCAGGTGCATTGGGGTTGTTTAAGTGCGAAGGGTCAAACGGCCCTTTATTAACACTCCTCTAGCCCACCCACTCCTTCCTGCTATATACAGAGCGATGTACCTCACGTCTGAGCCTGCTGTGCTTCAGTCTGTCAAACCAGACCTAGAATATCTAGATCAGTTTGTCTCCCACAGTTTTAACCACGTGAGTCCACAACTGGGACCTCTGCAGTGGTCTTTCATTGCCATGATGTCATCGTCTTAATATGTGTCAGGCCCCGAATGTTGAGTAAAGGGTTGTTGTTTTCTTTAATCTGGGTGATGAAAGGGCCCTGCCTGTAGTTCTCATTAATAAGTGATCTGCACTAAAAGCACAGCAAGACGTGCAATAACATGTCGTGTTTAGCTCCGTCCAGAAGTAGACGAGATCGTGGAGGCGACGTAAAACGCTGCGTGTGCTTCGTCGTGGCTGTGTTGGGGCTTCCTGCCGGGGGCTGAAGTGCTTGCATTGATTGCCTGGACGTGCCCTGCTTGAGCCCAGTCCAGATTCAGGTCCAGGTGAGTCAGTGGCTTCATGACGTCTGATCCTTTAGTGACCGCCGCAGCTGCACGTCATGCGCAATAGATTACAAAATATTCCCTTTAGATATAACCTTGTCAAGCTCATATGTTCACTGAAACGACTGCTTGCTCTGTCGCTCTGTTTATCCAAGGTTTGGCTGCGTCAGTGTGGACGCTTAATTAGTAGAAAGTGACCATAAAGCAACTTACGCACATCCTAGGGTGGAATTCTGTTTCCATGTCAAGCAAGAGTCAAACTCAGCCCATATGGGCGGTAACCTGTGACGACCCGCCCGCCGACTGGCCGCTTGCCACTCCTAAAGTCCGAGAGTCGAACAAGAAGCCCTGCTGTCCTCCGCCGAGCACGCCCAGACTGTCCGTTAACGTCCCGCTTGGAGACGAGCCGAGGAAGGGACTATGGTGACTGGCGGTGCTGGCGGCGGCCATTTTATCGGGGCTTGCGGCGAGGCGTGGTGAGGGGGGGAATGTGTACCCATACAGGCTGTAGGGCGGCGTGTGGAGGCGGAGACTGGCGTAGCTCTGCGAAGCGGGGTTGGACAGATAGCCCAGCTGGGCTGCAGGGAGAGGCAGCGAGCAGAATCCTTCGCCCTCGTAAGCGGAGGGACCTCTGGGAGGCGGGAACGGCTCGGGGGGGTTGCCGTAACGGTGGAGCGGGTGCGTGGGCCGGCTGCAGGTGTAGTCTGGCGGGCTGAGAGGGCAAACTTGGAAAGGCGATGAGCATGGGGACGTGGAAAGCAGGTGAGATGATGTTCCTATGCCTCCGTGAGCTCCTGGGACTCCTACAGGAAAGTCAAATCAACATTCAGCATTGATCTTTGACATAATGTAGACGCAAACGCCACAGCAGCCAGAGATATCGGCTCATTTTCATCACCTTGCTTGGCGATTCCAGGAATGTCCTCAAACGTAAGCGTCCGTAAAGATGGACGCCAGAACGCGTAAGACTCCACCAAAGCCTCCAACCCCATCCTGTAACACATACACACATACACACACACACACATCGCCCGTCACCGTCAAGACCAACTTCTGGATCGGCAACTTCCTGTTCTCATAGAGGCCGAAGCTTTCAGCGGGTTGCGGGTTGCATGCTGCGCCAACCACCTGGCCGCCATCTTTGTAGCCTGTGGGGCCTCTCTCACCATCTCCATGGAGACTGTTGGTAATGAGGAGCATAAACGCCACGTTGCGATTGGCTGCTGCTATTCGGTTGCTTGGAGGTAATTGCTTTCACACGGCTTTTACGGGCGAATCAGGACGAAGGAGCAGGAAGCGGCAGCAGCGATTTATGAGGTGGGACTCCCCTTCCTCCCCTCTCTCTCTCTCTCTCTCTCTCTCTCTCCCCCATCCCAATCTGAGTCTCCCTCCTCCTGAAGGTGGGGCAGAGGGTTCGCTGTGGCTGTGTAATGCGAGAGCTCCGTTAGCGCTCGTTAGCGTGAGGATAAAAGCCCCCCCCCCCACGGCGTTGTAGCCTTGGTGATAATTTAGAAAAGCTGCCCGTAGCGGTTCCGTGTGCTCCAAAGCAGCCTATCAGAGCAGAAGTTTATTTAGCAAACTGCTTAACTCTTCCTGTAATATTTAAGGGATTTTTTTTCCCCAGCCTTCCTGAGTTCAACTTTTATAGGGTCAGCTGTCAAGGATCCCGGGTTATCCAGCTTGCCGTTCTCTACCTTCCTCCCTCTCAGCTTTTCTGTCTCACACATTGCCTCTCCCTCTCCTCTCTAATGATTTCTGCGAGCCCTCCAGGGAGTGGCTGTTTTGGAGACTGCTGGAGTTTTACTGCTGTGTTGTTTTAATGCTGTGTTTATATATGTTTAGAAATGTGTTTGTACAGATTTTCTTCAGGGCACTCTCGCTTTTTATTATTTTGCTGTTTATGTTGAGGTTGGCAGGGATCTGACGCTCCATTAAGATTTGCAGCCAAACTTAAATTTTCCCTCGCAAAGCATGTGTCTAGAGCAATTGTCAGGATTAATTTGCCTTTAAAGTTGGCACTTTTTAAAAGAAAATGTATCACCGGCTAACCTTCGTGATACGCTCCACCTCTTTTCAGTTTTGACTCTATCTTTGTGGCCATTCAGGAGAGATTTAATGAGAGCTGGGTGCACGTTTTCCTTTAGAAATAAATAAATAAATACCGAGCTTTGCTCCCCATAAAGTAGCAGTGACAAAAACCACAAGCCAGCCAAAGTATAATGCAGTCATACATCCCATAGTACCCCTAATGCAGTAGATAATGTGAAAATCTCTGTGGTTAAAATGAACTCACCGGTTTCGACCAGAGTCTCTGAAGCCTTTTGCAAATGGGTTTCTGTCAATTTTCAGCCTTGTAATCTGAAAAGCAAAATAACACACTAATTATTTCCCAAAATTTCTGTCCATGATAACGCAGACTGTAATGGAAGGTTTTGTTTTTTTTTCCAGCCAGAAAAATTCTCCTCTATAATCTTTCAATCAGCTCTAAGAATAAATACATTTATGTGCGTGGTTAACGGTGGATTATTTCAGATGGTGTGCATGTTTCTTTGCACATATAAGAGCACTTGAGAGGCTGTATTTGGTCATTTGTGCCTGTGGAGCTACCACAGGGTTGCTCAGGCTGTGGGTGGTGTTTAAGGCCCGGCTCTATGTGACCCGCATCCAAAAGGACTTTTATTGCCATCGCCACCATGTTCTGACTTCAGCCATCATGCACTGCGGGCCAGAGGACCTCAGTTAATACCCACCTTCAAAGTTTGCACTGACTGGTTCAAATACAGGAAAAAAAACAACGACTCTTTCCCATATGGGAAACCGGCTTTTAACACACATAAACACACATAAAGCACCATGCACTGGTCGGGATTTACTTGAAAAAAAGATTACGTTTTGTGAATTATTGCTTCATCAAGCTGCAGAGTGACCTACAAAAAACATTTTAAATCATCAGACTTTCCTATTTTGTAACCACACTGAATACAAAGCATCACCATCGTCTCCACAACAAGCAATGCACACCGGAAAAATGTGTTTCGGGGCCACAGTGGTTATTTCATTGTGCTCTGTTCATCCAGCTGCATTGCTGGAGGGGATGTGAATGAATGGACCTCAGCTGTTTACCTGTTGGTTCTGATATGCTGTGACCGTGGTGAACACGGTCTCAGGGAAGGAAAAGGTGCAGGTGCCTTCCCCAGCAGGGACGGCTCTCACTGGAGATAACTCCTCACCGCACTCCTTTCGGATGACATGGACGCGCGGCTGGTACTTGTGCATGGAGTGCAGAATGATCTAAGCAGAGGAGGGCAATGAAAGATTAAGGCCTGTATTAACCAACAACTTTTAAGTATTGCAGATTACATCCTGAAAACGTCAACAAGGGATTTTCCCAAAAAATGTGAGAATTGAATTATATAATACATGATAATGGACCTTTTAAGTTGCTATGAGGTACAAGCAAACACAAATATGAATAATAAGGATATATTAAATACATACATGTCCCTGATCATCCAGTTCGTTGTTGGTCAATTTAAGTTTGTCAAAGCTGACCACCTGGCGCATCCACGTCTCTCCTGAGGCTGGAGAGTCTGGGTGGATGTAAACTCTGGGAGGCACTGGAGAATCTGCGTTCCCTGCCACCATCCACTTGGAACTGTGATATACATACCTGAGGGATTTACACAGGACAGTGAAAAGGTCAGAAATGGGGACTGGACAGAGACCATTCTGAATGATCTGTGAGCCATTTTTGGGGGGGGAATTAATTTGACTGTATTTTCATCACAATTGTGGCAGGAATCAACAATAATGGAAGAAATTAATAATAAGATCAAATTGTAGACCTTAATTACAGAAAACATATTGAAAATATCACACAATTTAACGACAATATTAAAACACACACATGCACAGACACACAAAGGTGTTGTCTCTGATTTTCTAAGCAACTTCGAAAATGGCTTTCAAGTCTTGGTCAAAGCTAAAAAAGAAATATGTCATGCCATTTTATGGCCACGGGATGAACAGCCTTCAGAAACAATGCAGTGAACCTGCTGTTAGTTTGGAGGGGATTAAAACGTGCACTCTGCATCGTCCAGGCGAACTGTGCTAAAACATGAGATGTCACTCATCACTCCACCACGCCGCTAAAAGTGCATTCACACATAAACGGTCTCTGAAAGTTGGAAATGACAGAGCATATAACATGCAAAGGCTTGGCTGCCTTGAGTCCTCTGTAGCAGCACTCAGTTTTGTCTCCTTAATAACGACTTTTGTTGGTTTGACCCTCCGGGTTAGAGAGGTTACAGGCAATCCAAAAGGCCCTCTCCAAACGGGACGGCAAAACCGCCGTGACAAAACACCAGTGCCAAGCGCCATTTGTGGAAAGAAGTGGGGCTGCACAGCTGAAAAATCTCGGGCTGTCCCACGTACACTGTATGGAGTCTAAATTAAGCCTGCTTGCTAACGAACACAACTATACAGCACTTCCATTTCTTCAGACGGACAATGATGTTTGGAGCTACAGCCTATATTTACAACTCACTTTGATATTTATATCACGACCTTTTATTGGGTTTTAACTCATGTCACAGTATATTTTTGAAATTCGTGACAGGGTTACAAAGTTTGTCTTGCCTCTGCATCTTACCGGTATCGTTTGTTGTCCACGGGGATTATATCCATAGCAATATAGTACTGCTGATGGGGGTCCAAACCCGTAATCTTCACACGCATAGCGGGGAACATCCGCCTGAAAAGAAAAGCAAATAAATCATTTACAATGAGAATTATAATAATAACATAAAGATGAAGTAAAAATGAGGAAGAGGCCATGGTCATAATATTTGTGAATCATTCACCGGAAAGGCATTTGCATCAGCCTATATATATATAAAAATTTTTGGTAACTTTTATTTACAAGCATAATTCTTTTTCTAAATGTCTTAGTGACGTTTATTGTGAAAAGTGCTGCCCTCGCTTCCCCTACAAATTCGTTTATGTCTAATTCTCATTATTTTTTAGTCTTACCGTCCGGCCTTAGTGATAATCATCTCGGTGCCAATCTCGTGGAACCGTTTCCACAGGTCTGATCCCTGCAGGTCCACGCGGGTCTCCGCTGCTGTCCCGGCTGCAGGCGCCGCGCACAGAGCTGCGGGCTGCGGGCTTTCCAGCAGCGCGTCCTCGCCGCTCTCTGCTTGTCGGAAGATTTTATGTAAGTGATAGTTTAGCACACGCATCCAAAGCAAACACGATTCACTTTACAAGATACTTTGTCTTCAGTGAAAGACTAAAACCTGGAAACAATAAAATAACAATAATATAACAGCAGAATTAACTGGCGATTGCATGAATGTAATACTGTAATACCCAATAAGGTTAAGTGCATTAGCTATAGTAATAGCAATTAGTATGAAATAGGCTATTTTCATTTTTTAAAATGGCAGTATTTTTTTAAGTAATTCGCCTGAAATTTTTTTGACCACATACACTTCTTTCCAGAAATTAACATTCTGACGTGGTTATTTAATTGAGCTGTTTATTTAAAATAACGCAACTCAAAATCTGGAACAACATTTTAGTTGTTTGTCAGTAGAAAACTAATTGTACAACGGTGATTAATGAAATTAAATATAATCTACTTTCATTTGGCACGAGAAAAAAAAAGGCCCAGAAATTAAGCACATAAAGGTTTGCTCAAATTTCTTTTACATTTTAAATAATTTTTAAGGACACCATATTATATGCGTTGATGTGTTTCGTCGCTGTCATTTGCTGCTCTCAACACATGCCTCCCCAAGTAGTCAGAATTTATGGACACTAGGTCCCATTACGCCAAACAACTCATCTGCCAAAAATGTTTTCAACTCTGCTTAAGATCCAGATTTAATCGTCTCTTGTTTTTTTATGGATTCTGCAGGCTTCTTAGTTTCCTTTCCGTGGCTCTTTCCCTGCCTTTATACGCTGCTAATTGGCGTGTTTATGATTGCAACACAACTCATAAACCCGCTCACATTAGTCACACTTAACAGCGCTCATATTTACTAGACCAGGGCTGTAATGTGATATCAAATTCTCACTGTGCGACTGACAAAAGCCTGCTATTGTTTTCATTTATTATCTATATTTTCTGCCATCTTGCTAAATATGTGTATTTCTCTATAGTAGGCCTAGCATAGGCATTAAAACTAGATTTTTAAAAAAAAGTGCATAGGCATTAAAACTAGATTTTTTTTTAAAAGTATCCGTGAGTAAGATTCTGTTGTCCTGTTTTTTTTTTTTAATCCACAAAGGCCTTTGTGCTAGAAGCATCATTTAAACTATCATCATCATCATCATTATTATTATTATTTATTTATTTATTTTTATTAACTTACGGGATCCATCACTTGCACATTCAACCTCACTGCCCCGGTCGCTGGCACACGCCCTGCCGGCTCGGAGTCCCGGGCTCCTGGTTAAATCAGACACGTCATTTCCATCCTCGTAGCCGGGAGATCCAGCATCTTCTCCGGTTGTCCTGCGCCGTTTTTCAGCCCCTATCAACGCTTCCACCGAGAATGCGTGTGCCTTGACGCTCAGTGCGCACGGGGACCGCCGTTTCTCTGCCATTTCAGTCAAGTCTCGGAACCGCAAAACGAGAGAAAGAAGAAGAACTCGGCGTCACGAGTTTTCGAGGAGTAAAAAAGTTCAACTCACTCATCCACAGTGGCGGTCCCGCACTGTCAGCAGGACAGTTATCCGTCCTTGAAACGACACACAGATGAACCTTTGAGGAGCTGGGACTGTGACTCCGTTACAGTTGCCGTGCGGACTTCTGCCGAGTGTCAACAACCAGCGAAGAGGAGAGTCGGAGAGAGGGAGCTGTCAATCATAGCACAGGGCGACCAATCACGAGTAATCACAGCCCCCCGGAACTTTTCTCTCGTCCCGCCCGCGTTGGGGGCCGCTCGTGCCGCCTTATGTGGTAAAAGCAGAGCCGGTGAATGAATCATGTCTCAAGGCGAAGGAGCGCGAGGAGCGTCCCATGGCGTGCATTTTCACACTCTGGCCCAACATGCTTTGCATATCTGGCCATTAGTACCTTAAGCACGGTGGTCAATTGTGGCCACCACTTCAGACATGAGTTAGCCTGCAGACTGCATCTTATTTGAACATTAACTGTGATTTAAGAAATGCTCGTGAATGAATAAACTTATTGCAAATTAAATATTTACACCCACTTCTCTTTTTTTATTAGGCTATACAGGTTTGAATTTTTTTAGTTTAGTTTGATTGAATGAGTCATGCAGGGCTACTTTCATTCTCAAGATAACTTAAAAGTTGCTGCCCGCAACAAAAATGTATTCCACTTTTATATAACAATAGGTAATGTTAATAGTAACAATGCTCTCAACTTCAAACAGATTTTAGTCAAGATTTCATTAAATGTTTAAGAGGAAAAATACAGGACATTTCGATCATTTCTGGGCCTATAATGGGCTCAGTTGTGAATACTATCACATATTTATCTTTAATGACGCCATTTTAATCCTTTTTAACTTTAAAAGTTCATGTGTTGTTTATTTAATTTGGTACAACAAAAGTGAACCATTCAAATCACAGTCCAATTCCAAACTTGTGTCAAATTATAAATAAAACCAACAAAATGCGACAGTCTGTAAAAATAAGGCAACGGGAAGAAGTGATTTAACTGAAGTTAAGTCCAGACATTAGGTGGTTTCTTTCTAGTGCATGTTTACAAAAACAGTCCTCAGGACTTGTAAAGCCAGCACAAATTTGTGTTGTTCGGCACAAGCGCACGTGAACGCAAGACGTGGTGTGAACCAAGGAGACGCCACGTGCGCGCGTGTGTGTAGCCTATGTTCACGTGTGCGTGGGTGTGTGCGCGTGTATCACATTTGTGCGGATTTCTTATGAATGGATGCAGTGAGCTCCTAACTAACCGCACTTCTCATGTGTGATGCGAGGCCCGACGAACCTGTTAATGCGTTTCTTATTAAGAGGTTGGTGGACCATTACAATGTAAAAAAAAAATAAAAAATTTGACACACCAGGTCTGAGTTATTTTCCTGTTTGACTCAGCGACATTTCCTCCGGAGCTCCAGGCCTCTGCTGGCTCGTTGGTAAAATAAACAGCACGTCGTCGTCGTTTATTGGCATAGATTTAAAGTAAATGATTGAACGTCAAGGGGAAGCTCCGTGCACACAATCCGAGTGGGTTATCAGATCACTGCCTTTT
The DNA here is from genome assembly GCA_037177035.1 of Craterocephalus eyresii. NCBI lineage: Eukaryota > Metazoa > Chordata > Actinopteri > Atheriniformes > Atherinidae > Craterocephalus > Craterocephalus eyresii. Next base: position 5,833,772 of record JBBBVT010000024.1, on the reverse strand, counting down.
CCAAGTCCCGTGGGAATTTAAGACGTCACATGACTGTAGTTTTGTAAGAATTTAATCGGTTGTGAATCGTATGGAAAATAAGTTAGTTCGATTCAACACTAGACGTTCCCCGATGACAGATGTCTTGTAGTTCCCCCCTGACTTGCCTGTGCAGACAATAAAAATAGATTTTGAGTAGTCTAAGTCATAGAGAGATTGAAATAATTATAGGCCAGTGAAACAAAATGATATCTTAGTTGCGCTTAATTTTTTTTTTCTATTTATGAAATAAAAACCGTATGCTAGTTTCAATCATATAATTCAGTAAATCAGTTACTCTTTTTTTTAAAACTATTTTTAGGTGACAGAAATGCACATAATCAGATTTTATAAAATGATCATTTTATAGTTGTTCATTTATTGCAGTGTAATTTCACTTAAAGCTTCAGGGCAGTTTGAAAATATCCTGTAAGCAAAGTGTTACATTCAAATGAATCACATCAAAATCTTTTTGTTTTTTAAATAATTTGAAAGCTATTTAGAAATAATTTCCAAATAATAATAATAACAATAACAACAAAAACAATAATAATAATAATAATAATAATAATGTTATTTCTATTAAAGCAAAATTACATATGACATAAGATGAACATAAAGTGGTTGTTTTTATTATTATTAT
>JBBBVT010000024.1:5779055-5791089 GCA_037177035.1 Craterocephalus eyresii | reverse complement strand
GTTTGGAGGTAGAGTGTTGCTCTCTAATTGGTTCCTCTGGACCACTGATCTGAAGAGAGTCATTTGTCGGGGATGTAAAACAACAATCCTCAGACAAGATTAACTAAACGAGACTGGAAACTCCAGAATTTGGATTTTGTGCATCCATTCAGGCAAGTATTGACCCAACTTAAATGTTTTTTCCTTTTTTTCTTTCTCTTTTTACACAACAGTCTGTTATTTAAATAGATTTTTGCAGGAATTTCACAGAAAATAATTCAAATAGAGAAAATATGCTTAGCTATACGGAACCCCATATTCTCTAAACTCACATGTATTTCACAGTATGTCTTCATATATTTCTCTCAACCCCCTGAATATGATCAGGTGCAACCAATTACTTTCACAGGACCCAGTTGGCTATAAGATCCACCTGTGTACAATCCATGTCACATGATCTCAGTATATACTGTATACAATTGTTTGGGAAGGCCCCGCAGTATGCACGGCTAATCAAGAAGCACCTACACATAAGTGACACCATGAAGATCAAGAGTTCTCCATAACAGCTCAGGATAAAGTTGTAGAGAGTTACAAATTAGAGTTGGGTTAAATAAAATAATTTAAACCTTAAAAAATTCCGAGAACACCATTATATCGCCACAAAATTAAAGTAAGATGACCCACCAAGATAGTGCCAAAACTCACAGACTAGTCAAGAAGGGCATCAATCACAGAGGTAACACTGATGTAGCTTGACCGTTCCACAACAGAGACTCCTCATTGGACCACTAGCTGTACAGTCCATAGAACTCTGTTGTATGGAACAGATAGGAAAAGTATGTGGAAGACTTCCTAAAACATGGAAAAAGGTGGTCAGATGAGACTAAAACTAAAGTTACCGTCATCAAGCAAAATGTGGTGTCCAAACACATTGCATCACTCCAGCAATGAAGCTGGGTGGTGACCACATCATGCTGTAGATATGAAATGTGTCAAAATAGTCAGAATTTTAGATGCTTAGACAGGGAAACTCTTGGGGGAAACCCTGTTGCATTCTTGTTGAGATGTGAGACTGGGACAGAGGTACACCTTCCAGCAGGACAATAATACTGTTGGTGCAACATGGAAAGGTTAAAGGGACTCTATGTAGTTGCTTAGTTGGTCGCAATGCGTCGTTTTTCACTGCTTTGCCATGATTAATAAAGGCTTTTAAAAATATATTTTTTCTCTAGAGTGCCTTTGGTCAGTTCTTTTGATGGGCCCGCTGACAAATGGGATTTTTGTCTGTCTTTTACAACGGAGGGACGAGTCCACCATTCAGCAAACATAAATAAAAATACACCTTTGTAACAAATATAGGACTAAACGGGACAAAAACACATCACATCAGTATTCTAAATGTAGCTCAAGGAAGTAAGGTATGACCGTTACAAATGGTTACTGTGTAACTGTGGGTATCTTTGTACACGGTGTAGCAGGGAGGAGGGGGGTGATGTTGGTGTAGAATGTCCTCCTCATCGCTGGAGCTGACCTACGAGCACAGCGGTTAATCATCCACTAACCAGCAGAGAGAAACAGTAAGAGAAAATAAAAGAGCTCAAGAAGAAACAGACACCTGGAGGCAATAGTGTTTATTCGAAGGTACTGTAAAACTCACAAAGAGGAAAAGAGGAGAGAAACACCAGGAATGTGGACATGCTTAACTGAGAGTGGACAACGGCCCCGTAATCAGGATTTGAGTTCTGCCAATTACTACTACTACTGTTTATGAGTGTTAATATGAGTCTTCCGCAAGTGTTTTCTTGTTTTTGGATTCGATTGTGAGTGTGAGAGGCAGCCACATGGGTCCCGGGCCTTGTCCAGGATGCCAGCTGCTGCAGTGAAGCCCTTTCCGGAGGACATGGTCACAGAGGGAGGGGGTGTCGGAGAGCGTGGGGTGTCCCAGTGGGAAGCATCGGGCCTCGGCCAGGAGCGGCTGCCTCTGCCCGTCTTAAAAGTCCCACGGGAAATGCTGCGTAGCTTCCCCCACTCCAAGCGGGTGGGATCCTACCTGGTGGGGAAGATGATCAACAAGGGCTCCTTTGCCAAAGTGATGGAGGGGCTGCACATCGGTACGGGGGAGAAGGTGGGTGCTTCCTCCCTGGTTTAAAATCAGTCAGAGCAGACAGGAGAGTCGGCACAGGAGCAGAGCAACAAACCACACACATTCAGGCTATAATTACATTGTTATAACTAGTACCTTTGGAAAACATAACACAACAGAAGTTAGAGAAGATAATTGTTAATTATTATTATTGTTGTGTGTTCAAAAACTTAGTAATACTCTCAAATAACTGCTTACTTCATAACTACAAAAAAACTCTTATTTTATAAGACAACAGCAGATTTACAAAGGGTATGATGCCTCTAATACATACACAATGCTCCATTCTCCTCTTTGATTTATACAGGTATTAATCATAATTTCTATGTTATGCAGACAAATGTGTTGCCAAAAATGAGGCACTGTGATTTTTAAATTATTTACTTATTCCTTCCACTTAGAGACTGGATTTCTGTTGTATTTCTATATTGCAGCTCAGTGTGTTTATTGTGCAGCAGAGGAGTGAGCATGAGCATATTCCACATGTACATAAATGTGCTTACATCACTGAGTCACTGACCCTTGCTATGTGTCTAACCCGGTTGCCATTAGCAACTGCCAAACTAATCTGTGGGGGTGTTTGTTCCTTTTAACTCTTGTAACCCTCCATAGTCATAGGATATGTGTGTGACCTTGGGGTTCTTGAGGTTCATTCCATTTTGATAAAGATGGGGAAAGTTACGCAACTAGTATTAAATATGTTGAGAAAGTGAGTCTTTTCCATTTGACCATTGATTTGAATGTTATTTACAGCCACTTGTTTTACTTTGTTAGTTCTGTGAGAGATGAAATTGTTTCAGTTTATGTGGACTGCAAACACAATGATGAACAGTGCCGAGTATTTGCATCAATTTGTAGCACAACTTGTCACCTCCAGATGTCTTATTCATGCAAAGGGGCCTTATTTGAAGAGAAAAACCAGAATGGACATTCAAGCTGCATGTAGTTTAATTATGTCCTGATGAAGGACGATGAAAGGAAATTTGTTATTATTCATTTCTAATTCAATGCTTTGTCTTAAAAATCACTATTTCTACAAATGTTTGTTTTCAACACTGAAAAAAAGGACAAAAAGAGCTGCATCCTACAAATGCTTTGTTAAAACCACCAGCTTGTTCAGGAGAACTCAGATCATTCATCGTCTATCGTCTTTGAGCAAGTGGAAGTTTCTCATAGTGGAGCAGCACAGGTGACATTTAACCACTCAGTTTGGTTTGACACTATTGTTTGAACAAGAATGGATATGGAGACATTGTATATGTGTTTTCTGGTTACAGTGGCAGCCGTTTTCTACAATGATTGCCAAAAATGAATGAAATAACACATTTAAGCTGCCTCAAGCTGCTATGGAATGACCTATGGACAAGACATACCATATATAAGTGCATATGAAACTATTCGTTTTTACAACATAAAACGTAATATACTAGAACATTTAGATGTGATAGTTGAATTAAATAGACTAAAAGATCAATTTAGTTCAGTTTGCTATGATCATATGAAGGACTTGAAGCTAAAGATGTTGAGCCTGTTGGACAGCCTCAGCCTTGTAACAGAAAACGCTTTGGCATAGTCACATAGTACTACCATAATTGTTCTGTGACATAGAACAAAACCAACATCATACAGCACATTTACCTCTTCACTCCTTTTTCTGTGCAGGGCAACATGAAAATTGTGCAATACAGAAGATGTATGCACAGACTAGGAGGCAGCAATCAGAACTGGCATCCAAACCCAACACAGTTCAAACCCAAAGCTATTACATGGGAATGGCTCTGAGCTTCTGCTAATTTCTCCACTACTAGCAAACCACACAAACAATATGAAAGCAGAGACTCTGATGATTACAAAGATGACTGTCTTATCACCTCGGGGCAAAACTTTCTGTGAGCTTGCAGCCAAAATGATAAATCATGTTTTACGTTTGCTGTTTTACAGTCAAAAGTTTTATTCCAGCCCTAAAAAAAACTCGGCTAATGGTTCTCCTACGACTGTGCCTTTTTCTTAAATGAATCTTGAAGGTGCTGTAGGAGAAAAAGAACATTTCCATTTTCTGTGTTCCAGGTGAACTTTCTAATAAACACAAATCTTGATTTTAACTCTTTGTTAGTGATCTCACACATATGAGCTTTCTTTTGACACCAAGATTAGACATACAACTCCTTTAGTAGTAAAAATAAAGACCTATTTGATTTATTTGAAGTATTTAAGTATTTTAAGTATAAGTATTAAATATACTGTACAGGGTAGTTGACAGATACACTGGATCAGTGATACGGAGCAGATTCTTGTAAAAGCACACGCAAACCATTATTCTTTGACGATGAAGTACTTTCTCAGCTATTTGACAGTTCTTGTTCAATTTGCAAAAAGATGAGTTTACTTCTGTCATAAACTCATATTCAACATTTTTATCATTCATTGTAGGCTATGCCTTTATGGCTAACCACTTCCAAGCTAAAATCTTTGGAATTTTTAATTTCAAATATCAAAATTTTCTCCAGAAAACTTAAACCTGTAAAGGGTTAATCCCTGAAACCATAAAAGATGAGAAAATACCAACCAGGATTCATTAATCTCACAACTTTCCTCTAATGGTCTATGGTGGCAAGCTGCACCTCTTCCACCTTGTAGGTATGGAGGACCGGTAGGGTCTTTAGAATAGGAATAAGGTGTGAGCAATTATGAATAATTACTTGTGAAATAAAAATGCATATTATTAATTGTAAACAATGAATGCATACAGAAAGAAATCTAACTTTAAATGGTATTTTTACACATTTCTAAAATAAAGAGGAATTGTATATTGAAAGAATTAATGGTTTTTAAATAGAGTTCTTTTTAAATGAATGTCAAGAAAAATGGAATGTGAATACTGAACTGCAGGAAAATAAAGAAAGAGGTAGACGGATCAATGAAGGTTTAAGGAAAAAATGTCATGAAAGATGTGTTTAACAAGGACATGTCTGTTTCTGTGTTCAGGTGGCCATTAAAGTCATAGATAAGAAGAAAGCACGCCAGGACTCCTATGTGCTAAAAAATATGAAGCGGGAACCTCGCATTCATCAGATGGTCCGGCATCCTCATATTGTTGTTCTTCTAGAGGTAAAAATAAATTTAATGGAAACTGATCACATCAAAATCCAGTTTTGTCAAAAATAATGTTCATAATTTTCTAACTGAAAGTAAAAAGTTCCTTTTTTTTACAATAAATTCTGATGTCTTTCCTCCTTGGCATTCTGTTTACACATACCTGAATGCCCGAGACCAGCAAACAGCTTTAATTATTTTGTTTTTCAAGTGAAGTTGTATTTACCTGATTTTATGATTTATTATAAGATTTAAAATACAAATTAAATTCCAAAAAAGAACAGTGGATTGTGATATTGTACATCTCCTGCTGTAGAATAACATTGTCCCTTCAACCATGTTTGAATAACGTTGCATGTCAGACTCTGGAGACGGAGAACAGTTACTACATGGCCATGGAGCTCTGTGCAGGTGGAGACCTGATGGACAGGATCTGTGAGAGGAAGAAGCTGGAGGAGAGGGAGGTGCGGCGCTACACCCGGCAGATCCTCTCTGCAGTGGAACACCTGCACAAACACGGGATCGTACACAGGTCACTGCTCACACAACAAGGGAAACAGTGTTCGATATATGAACATTGAAAAATCCTTCGCAGAGAGTCATTATTAAAGATCTGCATTTTGTAAGACTTCTTTGAAGGTAGAGGTTCAGTTATTACCACATCTAAATCATTTACATTTTTGCTGTGGAAAATGATGCAATGACCTTTTTCCATATTTCAAACTCTGGGATATAGAGCAGTTGTTGTTGGCCACCAACAACCAACTGAACATTTATTTTTCTATTTAGTGCTATATGGTTAGGTTAATGCAACAAAACTTGCATAAGCTAAGTAAAAGTAAAAAAACAACAAGAATTGGTGTTATATTACTGTCTTTTAGCTTGAAAGGTGAGGTTTTTCATTGTAATGAGTTATTTGGTCCATATTTTTCTTCTCTTCCTAGATGCACAGTATCTGTGGCATGCAGTTTACCAGACTCGTGCTAGCTATAGGTTCAAATCCTTCTATCAAAAGGACAAAGTATGTTGATTGTTTATACCCTTAAATATGAACAACAGGATGACCCGGAGGGGAATATGGCTCATATTTTCCTGGTTAACTTAATTCTCCAGTTTTTCAATTGAATAAAGCCACAAACTTGTCTTCAGGAAGAATCAAGCAGCATGGATGTCATGATAACACGCATTGCCTTCAAACATGGGATGCAAGTTCAATTTCCAGAAATGACCATGGTTTTTCTCTTTTTCAGTTCTAGGTTATTTTTCAGCCAGGAACACAACACTTAAACACTACTTGGTTGCTTTGTTTAGAATGATTTTCTTTATCTTAAAAACCAGAACTGTTCTGTCAGGCTAAAAACCTGTCACAGCTGGAACTAAAACTCATCACAAATGGATTCATTGATGCCATTTTGGCACATTCAATTTTTCCAAGACCACCGGAGGCTCAAGATTCTTTGAGTGTATATGTAGGATGTTATTGTTTAGTTAACAAAAGATCTGTGGGATTGTTGGAGGGGGGTAAGACAGTTTTTAGCCATATGACAAAATAGAAGTTTGAAATGTCCGCTGAGACCCATTCCTACTTTACCCCTTCCCCACTTCAACTGAGATTTATTGCTCAGTTTTGTACAAACACATTAAAACCCCTTCCACATTACCTCTGAAAAGCAGTAATGGTGTATGCTTTGTCTTTTATACCATTTGCATTCAGACAAACATTCTGCTGTTTTACGTCAGAGCTGTAGCCGACATGTACGGGCAAATATTTTGCAATGAAAGTCTGAAAGTGGCATAAATGTCATGGTGTACTGATTCTTTCTGGGATAAAGTAGGCATGTGAAGTAATGGTCCAACATGTCAAGATTTTTCAGACCACACAAGATCATCATATCATTTTTAAAAAATGTATGACGTGTTTAACTTGCTTGGATAAATTCAACAAAGACATGTCTGGAGTCAGTAACATTACAAATGCTAAATAGCAATTTTCAGTCTATCATCCACACCTCAAACTGATCAGCTATTGTCAGTGCTCCTCACGGATGCAAAAGAGTGCCTATATCACTATCATGACCTCTAGGATATAATAATGAAACCAACCCTTGAATTTGAAGTTTACCATGTTGGGACTTGGAAGAAAACAGTTGCAACTGGATTAACTTAGTTTTCTATACGGCCTCAACAATCTGAGGATAAACTTTTAATGACATCAGCAATGGGGTTTGACTAGCTTCTACTAGCAGGAATTTTTGCCGTCCAGGAGGTTTCCTAATCCGATGCCCAACAGAAACTCTGCCAATCTCCCTCCAGATATGAGTGCCTCACCTTGCCTCTCGGGTTAAACCTACCAATCCATCTGTCTATCTCCCACTCCATCCTACTGTACCATCACTCTTGAACAATATCCCAAGATACTTAAACTCCTCCACATTAGGCAATGACTTATTCCCAACCCAGAGGAACCATTACACCGTTTTCCAGTTGAGAACCACAGCCTCAGACTTAGTGGTACTGACTTACATCCTGACCACTTCACACTCAGCGGCAAACCAGTAGGCTGAAGATCTTGGGCTGTGGAAGCCAACAAAACCACATCATCTGCTAAAAATGACCTTCCTCAACCTGATCGGCACCACAAACAGCATTGGTGATAAGGAGCAGACTTGGTGAAGTCCAGCATGCACTGTGAACAAATCTGAGAATACAGACGCAGCTCTTTCCGTGACATAATAGCCACACAAGCAACTCGAGCACCACCATATCCCCTGATGCAAACTAAGTGCTAATTTTGATGTGAAAAGGGGTATAAGAGCTTAAAGTCCATTTATGTAAATAATAAATACATGATAACTGTGTATAAATCAGTTGTATACAATGCCCCATTTTATAGGGAAATATTTCAGCTGTTACTACTTTAAATTTGATCTTGCTATGACCTCATTGACCCCAAACAGCTAAACAAAAGAGCAAAACTAAGAGAAAAGAGATTTTCAGATGTCCTATCTGTTTCTGGCATAAGAAAGTACTAAAATCTGCTGAAAACTATTATTCAAACACACACAGATGAGTGTTATTTTATTACCTGAGAGTCAGATAGCAAAGACACACACACGCATGCACACACACAAATGTCCACATATGCACATACCTTGCAGCTATTCGCAATATGCACAGTGCTTTGCTTTGGTTTAAGACCTTGGCTTGTTCGTAGGTGGGAATGTGATTACCAGGCAATGACCTCATCATCCTGCGCCGGCGCCATGATTCGCAGATCATCACAACATCATGGACTTCCTCTCTAATGAAGTCCCTTAACGACGTCGCCCTCAACTCTTCAGTAGCACCTCTTTCTGTCACACACGCCCACGCACTCACACACATGCATGCACACACTCACACTCGTACGCTCTCCACCACAGTCCCACACAGAGATGATTTAACTGGAAATAAATGGAAAATTTGCACTTAAACACACCTCCTGCCACCCACATTCAGTAGGTTTACCGCATACATTTTCTCCTTTATGACAATGTCTGCTCTGGCTCTTTCTTGCTGGTTTTCCCTCCTTTCTTCCTCTGTCTCTCTTTGAACTTCCCTCGACTTGTGTGAGAGGGGTTCTCTGGATTTTTGAGTGTCTGTTGGTTAGATGAAGGCAGATGAAAGGAACATGGCAGATTCCCAGGCTACGTTTTATATGGGCTCTCTCTCCCCTAACCACAGATTTTCATTTAGCCGGTAGTTTCAGAGCAGAAGTGCGATGGTGGTGAGGCAGAGGTATTTCTAGGGGGCAGGAGCAACCTTTAAAGGGTGAAGGCAGAGGTTGTGTTTAGGTAGCGGAGGGTTAAAGGAAAAATAAAGAATAGCAGGTTGACTTGACTTGACACTCACCATGAGTATAAATGTTTAAATGGATGGTTGGTTTTGGACAAACTAATACCTCAAATTACCAAATGTTCAGTCAGCAGTGTTTTTATAGACTTGAGCTCTACCCAAACCCAAATTTAGCTTTTGGTTTTTCTTTTGCTGCCGTGGGTCCAGCCTAGACCTATCTCATCTGGTTATCTATAAATACACGGAAAAGGTTTTGTGAGGCCAAATGCACATTGCAAAAGTTCTTTAACTGAATAACCACCAAGTCTGTTTAGTAAATTGCACCAAAACACTCTTGTAGGTAAAAAAAGAAAAGTTTCTAGTAGAATTAAGGACAACTGCAAAAAACTTAAAAAGTGCATTTTTCTCATTTCTAGTAAATATATCTCATCATGCTCAATATAAGATACTATCACTTAAAGAATAACATTTCAGTGAGATACAGGAACTTGTTTTAAGAAAATAAGGTGAAACACAAATACTTCTGAGCACCACAAACTTATTATAAGACACAAAACTTCACAATACTAGTAAAATATAGCTAAGTTTTTCCAGCTTATTTGAAGATCTTGCAAGGGTTGAATATATTGGCTCATTCCAAGAAATCTTATCAAGAGAATTTTTACTTGTTCCATTGGCAGATTTATTTATTTATTTTTTTGCTTATTTCAAGCATTATTTTTTCAAGTGCTGAGTTCTCAGAAAAGCTACTGCTATGAACTACTACCATTTTGCCTGTTATGTTCTTTGCAGAGATTTAAAGATTGAAAACTTCCTTCTGGATGAGCATAACAACATAAAGATTGTAGGTATGGTGACTTTCTCACGTTTTCTTGTGATGTCTGATTATCGTGCTCAGTGCTGATAATTGTGAAGTAAGGATCTTGTAAAAATTATGTTTACCACAGACTTTGGCCTGAGCAACACTCTGAAGCCTGACTCTTTATCTCTGGAGCTCCTCAGCACCCAGTGTGGAAGTCCTGCCTACGCCGCCCCCGAGCTGCTAGCTCACAGGAAGTATGGACCAAAAGTGGACGTCTGGTCTGTGTATGTGATCAAATTTTGTGTGTTTAAGAGGCTGGTTTTTTATTTTGTGTCTTTGCTATTTTAAACTAATTGGAGAATACATTTATTGATGCATTTTGTGTGTGTCTGCAGGGGGGTGAGCATGTTTGCCATGCTGACAGGGACTCTACCCTTCACTGTTGAACCGTTCAACATTAAACAGTTGCATCAGAAAATGGTCAATGGAGAGATCAGCAGCATCCCCAGTGACATCAGCAAAGGTACCCAACAAGGAGCACTGTCATTACCACTCACACTTACACAATGGAAAGGTTAAAAAAGAAAGGTGTCTACTCACTATATTTGGTGATTTCCCAGATATTCCCAAAAATTAAAGACTGGGGAAAAGCTATCTTTGTTTTTCTCTTGTGGGTTTGTTTTTGTTTTTTTCTGTATCTTTCTAGAGCCTTCCATCTGTACCACTTTACCTAGTCTTGGGCCCTGACTTCTCGAATAATTGTTCCTCTTAAAAAAGCACAAACCTCATAGCAGATGCAAGAACATGCTATAGCTGATTTATTATCCTGTTGCAAAAGGGAATGCGCCAGCAAAATGCTTACAATAGTGCTGTAATGTATTTGCTCCTTTTGTTGTGAATCAATACACATTGTGGGAGTTTTTGCCAGAAGGCACAAGTACTGGGAGGAGTAGATGCAAATAAATTTGCTTTGTATGTGCAAAATGATTTACTACAATACATGGAACTGATGACTGCGTTGGCTGCTGATGGCTGTGTTGGCTGCTTTTGCGCCTATATTTAGCGATTGCAATGTCAAATGTTGCAGAATTGAAGAAGAGCATCAGTCTGATTCAGAGTATTTTCTCATGGCCAGTCGGAAGCAATGACAGAGCTTCTGGAAAATCTTTACATATAAATAAAATCTCTGTTGTATAGAGAAACACTGCAAAAAGAGGCACGTTTGTATTTGTTATGTCAATAACAACTATGATGTCATTAACAGAACATGTTTCAGGTTGTGCTCATACCTTTTTCTACAGTATCTTAGTATTGGTCAGAGGAATCTCCTCTGTCATCCCCCTCCTTGCTTATTTGCTGAGGTTTTTATTACTAGCTTTTGTTCTTCTTCATCTAATATCTTGACATCTCTTCTTCACCTCATCTGATGTTCTTGTTGTTTGTTCTGGTCACATTAAGATATCTTTGACATATTTCTATTTAGCTCTTCTACTAATTTTCCAGTCTCCATCTATTTTTGATTTGCAGCTCTCTAGCACTCCTAGCAATCATTTGTGTTGCCAAATCATCATACTGTAGATAGATCATCGCAAATCATGAAAACGCAACACACACAACACAATATATTTGTGGGGCTATTTATTTTGCGCTCACTATTTGGAAACGTATAAATCAGGACCTTAGTTCCCTTCGACTGGTGTTTGCATTTGTGCACAAACTGTGGCCTGCATGAGCGTAAACTATGATAAATTTTTGTTTTTTTTTAATTCTTCACATCCTTCACTTGATATAAATTTCACTCATCATTCGTCTTCACTTTGTTCATCATGGAAAAACAACATACACACTAAACCATGCAGTCAGTGTTGTATGTTTCATGTTAGTGTTCACAAATAAGCAAAATGAGTTGCTTCATTCATCACCTGTCAAACTGGCCTGTACGTTTTCACTTATATCCACCAAAATAGGGTTTAATCCATATTTGCTGGGTTGGTAGGTGTCATTTAGAATCTGTGTATGTCAATGTCAATGTCAAGTTTATTAATAGAGCATATCTAAATAGCCCTTAGGCCCACCAAAGTGCTTTACATATAAACGCAAATACAGTAGCTGTTACTGTGTGGCAGATGGCACAAAAAGAAAAGAAAGGAGTGAATGATTTCTGTGGAGGGGAGCCGGGG
>JBBBVT010000024.1:5760002-5771501 GCA_037177035.1 Craterocephalus eyresii | reverse complement strand
TTCTTCGGGTCGGTGGGGGGACAGTCTCGATTGAGACTTTGGTTGGTCAAGGGTTGGCACCTGTGGAAAAACTTTAAAACCGAGGACTGGCACAAAAACGTGCTGCAGCCGATTTATTAGCCTGGAGAAAATAGTAATGCGCCCGTAAAACCATCAGTATTGCGTTGCAATGCATTTTGCGCTTTTACCTTAAATTTGGGCTTTTCAGCCAGAAAATGCAAAATACAAGCAGGAGTAGATGCTTTTAAATGAGCTTCGCAATGCGCATGATTTACTAATTTTGCAACAGATTGCAGTCACAGTTTTTGCGCTTATATTTAGAGGTTGTGAAAGGCAGGTGTTAAATGGCCCAGATACACACTATGGTTGCAGTTTGGTTGAGAGAAAACAGCTAAAATCTGCAGAACTGCAGATGATCACTAGTCTGATTTAGAATATTTTCCTGTGAGCGGTGCCAGTGGGTGGCGATGAGTAATCTTCCGGAACAAAATCTTAGACTAACGTCAGTAGGCGTGTTTATAATTGCTATGTCAGTGACAACTACAATGTCATGAACAGAAAATGTTTTAGCTTGTGCAAATACCTGCAACTGGTTCTAGCATGTCATGCCCCCAGTTTCCAGTTAGGCTCTGCTGTTTGCAGAAAGTGTGCTGCACCTGCTGCTCAGTATCAGTCAGTCTCCTCTGTCGGGCTCTACCTGTCTTATTTGCAGAGGTTTTATCATGAGCTTTTTTTCTTCTTCATCTTATTGCTATCGTTTCTTAATGCCGTCTGGTGTTGTTGTTTTTTCTCACTGCTTTTACTTTTATACTCTCCCATTGCAGTCCTCTTGGCCACATTAATGTGTTTGCCATTTTACTGTTTACCTTTTCAAATATTTCAATCTCCATTTGTTTTTCGTTGGCGCCTTTCCTGCTTTCCTTCTACATAATGAATCAATTGCTCACGTTAAATCCTCATTCAAATAAGACTGTTTGCGACAGTTATCACGTACACAATCAATCTTAGTAGATCACCGGCAAATCATGGAAACACAACAGCTGCAATTTATTCATGCCACACAATTTCATTTTCACTATTTGAGATTTTTGTAAATCAGGGGCTTAGTCTCTTTTCTTGAGCATGTTGTTGTGCATTTAGTTTTTCTTGACATAAAACCAAGTCTATGATGACCAGTAAGCTAAATCCAGCAGAGATCGCATTTGGGCCTCTAGACTCTATAATGCTGTTAGTGTGGTAACAAGTCACTTATAAACACTGCCAATTTCACTCCTGCTCTAAGTGCTTGCATTTGTGCAAAACAATTTTTTTTACCTAAATGTACCAGCAAATATTTGTGAACATTATCTGTTTTTTGGGGGGCCGCTAGCTAGCTAACAACAGCATATCAATTACAGTAGGTACAGTGGTGAGCGCCGTAAAAATATTAATAAAAACTACCATGTACACTACCAGTAAAAAGGTTGGACACACTTACCCATTACAGTCAATTATACTTTGTCCAAACTTTTGACTTGTAGGCCTACTGTCCATTAAAAAGACGTGGGAGAAAAAGAACTTAAGTGAAACTTGGCAGGTCTAGTTATGCTACTTCTGTTGTGTGAGGTGAAATGAGGGGCTGATTCCTTGAGTTTCAGATTGTTTTGCTGTTTGGACAAGAATCCACATTTATGTCACTCATCATAACCATAAAAGTTCAACATTTAGTTCACAAATCAAATTCTAACGTCAGGCTTGACCTTTTATCTTTTACCTGAGAACATTCTTATGCATTCGTTTTGCTCTATCTCCACAAAGCTATGTCTTCACTTAGGCCATTTTGCTGTCAAACACATAAAATGATTTTTTTTTAAACTAAACAACTGTTCGCTAAATTTCCCCCAAATCTCTGGCAATTTTAAGTCTATGCCACGCTAACCTCTATAATTCAAGGTCCACGCTTCATCAATATTCAGGTGCAAAGCTGTGGAGGAATCTGGTAACTGCTTCATGGTACTCATCACTGCTGCTGAATAATTTACACCCTGTCACATAATACTGTTTTCAACTGCGTGTGTGCTTGAGCGTGTGTGTTTGTGTGTTTTGGTGAGGCGCTTGTTCCAAGTGTACCCAATTAGGACAGATTGAGCCCACTGAGGTGGACATATCTTCCACTCCAGTTACATCTCTGGCTACTTAACAGTGATATGAACCAGTAAGCTCTGACACTGTACCAGACAGAAACTGGCATTCACTGTTCACAGTGGCAATGCACTTCGTCAGCATAAGTAGGCCTCTTTAGATAAAAACAAATACCATTAAACTAACAAAAGCCATTTCAGTGTAACCTTTACATGGTTGTTTATTTTTTAAAGACATACGAACAGCAAGGGTTTTATCTCGCATTTAACAAAAAGGAATAAAGATACATAGCTATCCTATAACATCAGCTTTTTGTGGAGTTGTTGGCTGATCTAAACAGGTACCCCTTCCCTCCTCGATGAACGGAACCTAATCTGAATCTGAGTATCTATGAAAGAAATTAGACAAACAAGGTATGGAAAGTCAATTAATAATGCATGTTGCACGTAAAGATGGATCCACTGTGTGCATGCTACACTGAGCATTGTTCTCTCTGCAGAGGATGCGCCTTTAAGAATGACTTTGAAAGGTGACTTAAATAATGAACACTGTTACAATTTGATCTGCTATCTTAAACTTAATTGCCCATTAAGACTTAAGACTTGCTTTAACTGGCCTTGAGGGGCTTGATTTATCTTTTATATAACATTAACAGACTAATATGGGGGGTTTTACCAGATGTTGAGGCCTTAATTGTTTTTAAAAGTCTGCTGCATAAATCTTATGTGTGAAAATGAGACACAGTATCTCAGAGGAAGAGTTAGAATAGATAGATTCATTGAGTCAGCACACTTGTGCAGGTGAGCTTAATTAATTGACTTTAGCACATTGCTGTGTTTACAGGAGGATGATGGTGGAGTTCACTTAAAGTTAGTGTTATCTAAGAGAAACCATGGAGATGGCCACAGGTCATCCATGGCAGTTTTTCATGTTAATGTTACTTAAACACTGAACATGCCTGGACTTGTCCATCAGTAACCGTTTCCTTTGATGGTAGTTTCAAGACTGTTAAGCTAGTTACTAATCAAAGAGGACTCTAAACATACTCTAAATGTCTAAATATTAATGTAGGGGTATAAACAGGTCATCACATTATATTTGTCTTTCTTTATTCAGCTAGGTGGAAATCTGTAAAGTTGGTTATCTGTACCAACCTGTTGTCCAGTCAGCCTATAAACTTGTCAGTGCCTATTAAAATTGAATGGTCAGACATATATAGAAGCAAATGTTTGCCTTAGGTCTCTAATATAACAAACTAATGTTTCTTTTTTTTCTTTTTCTTTTTTTTAAGAAATAGGTAAACATATAACTATTATGCAGGAATAAAGTGTCATTTACGTATATTTTCTGGTGAGAATAGGTGGTCTATTTGCATTCAAATTGCAATAGAAATTTATGGACCAACCGCCCTAAAAGCATTAACACAACATAATGTATGAATAAGCATAACAGCGTAAAAAAGTAATAGTCAGTAGAAACAGGGTAGCAAAAAAAAAAAAGCTCCCAGCGATCTGTTTGTCTGTATTCCAGTATGTAAGCTGAAACCTTTATTTGTCTGTGTGTGTCATCATTTAATGTACTGCAGCTAAATCCCTGGGTTAATAGCTGATGACAGATGCCCCTTGTGTCTGCTCCAACCTGAAACTTTGCAGGATTAAGAGGTATATAAAAGGACACATGCTCATTAACCCTGGCCATATACGGACACAATGGAAGGACGTCACATTGGCCATTTGAGATCATCACAATTTCAGCTTTTAGCGCAATAAGTAATGTTTTTCCCCAGGTAAAAAACATAACATTCATCAACCTAAAAGAGAAAAGTGATTAAAAGGGAGAAACACAGAGGTGGTCATGAAAAGGGCGCAGAGGTTAGAGGTGTAGGGGTTATGAAATGAAACTGATGCTGTTACCCCATTGGCGCTTCAATAGTCTTGGGTGTCTCTGAGAATAATCGCCGTGCCAATCTGATAGTTTGTGTGCGCATTTGTCAGTGTGGGCAAGCCTATGTACCGGCGTGTCTAGTTTCTAATGATGGTCATCCATAATTAAGCGTAGCCTCACTAGTGGGTGAGGGGTGGGGGGAGCAGCCCAGGGGGGTGTGGTGCTTAACTGGGCTGCAACTGCACGCCATGACCGTGTGTTTGAGTCACAGGGGTCAGCGGCGCACAAAACGTCCAGCGCCGCAGGACAGTAACGCGATCGCAACGCTGGTTAATTGATGCCACATCTGATTAACTGTCAGCTGAAGATCAACACCAGCTAATTTACAAAAAGACATCCTGACCAGAGGGACGTTGCCACTCTCAGCTCAACACATGAAAGCTCAACAAACACTTTTTTTAGCGGACACAGACTTTTATTCACCAGGGGTTTTTTTTCTAACTAAAGGAAATAGAATTGAACATATGCTGTTAGTTGCAGCAGAAAATCATTACTGGCTTAATCTTAGTGAAGAGTAATTGGTCTTAATACCCTCCTTTAAATCCACTATGTTTAAATCTTTAATGGGATTCATTATCTTGTGTAGAAAGGTGAGTTAGGAAGATGGCATCAGCTATTTCATGGTGTCTTTTCACCACTGGAAGGTACCGTCAACGGTGAATAGATCTGACTTAAACACTGGGCCTGTGACGTTGCTTTTTGGTACCATTTATCGGAAATATAATCACAACAATAAAGCAAGTTATGTTGTGATAGGTTCTGATGGTGCTGAGTAATTGGGATGTATGAGGAATGTTGTCTCCATTCTCAAAAATTAAGCCCAAAAATAGTTACGTCAAGGCTGACTGAGACCAAAGGCAAAAATCTTTGATATAAATACATTAACTTCCCATCTAAAAGGCTGCCAGACATATGAACAGTGCTCTTGCAGTGCATAACACAATCTTTCAAAAACATCTAAGAGACAATGCTGCAAATTGAGACGTTCAAATATTTAAGTCATTGCAGAGCACCGATTCTCCCGGCTCACTTGCTGCTCATTGTTTGGATGAATCATTGCTTGATGAGAATAATATTTCAGGATGAAAAGGACCGTGATGTCAGACCTCAGTACCTAAACACTAAATCTGTGGACACGTTGGAGAGATGCAGGGCCCACATTCAAACATACTGTCATTTATTAACAGCAAACTCACCAGTTTCCTCCCTTTGATGCCTTCTGCCAGCTTCACTTAAGCTGGCCATCTCTCTTTTTGGAAGTTCTGTTTCATTTAGATTTTTAGCTTTCTTTCTCAGATTTATGACACCCATGGCACGGTTTGAAGGGTTTCTGTGAGTGCAGAGATGATAAAAACAAAAACACACAAGCTTTTGCTGGCAGACAAGCCAGCCGGCATGAATCCATATCAGTTACTAATGAAGTCTGTAAAGGAAAGCAGAGCCTCATGAGTCAGAGGTGTTAAGTTCAGCACATGTTGTTCATACTGTGAAGAAGACCATAAAAATGCCAACTGTTGCTTTACCTGTGAAAATCATTTTGGTCTGATATAATAGTTAAGGTTTCCACTCCAAGGTCTTCTGCTGAAGTAAGCAGAGTAGGATGCAGAAATGTATTAATATATGGCTCCATCTGCTGGACATTTATAGAGATTTGGATAAATACCGTAAATATTCTCACATAATCAGCCAGCTGTCCTATTTTTAAGAAACATTGCCACAATTTGGATAAGAAGAGGAATACTAATGGAAGAATAATCAAATAATACTCCGTTAGAGTCCATCTATTGAAGCTGAAGTTTTTGATGTTCTGGAGCATCCATGTGTATGTTAACAAAGCACCAGCAAGGCAAAATATCAGAATTTATCTTGGGATGGTCATTTCTGCTGCTCATTAATCTGGGAAGGATTGCCAAATAATACAGTCGGTCATATGGATTTAAAGGAGAAGGCATTTTCTCAAAGACAAAAAGCTGCATCAGAAGAAACAAGACTTCTGGAAAGAAACTATGAACAAATAAGACCAACCAAGGTGGAGATCAATGGGGAAAACAGATAGCACATCAGCACAAACACATCATGCATAGTGGTGGAGTAGAGATAATGTGGGTTTGTTTTTCAGCTACAGGACTTGGACCTCTTGCAGTCAGTGAATCGACCAGGAACTCCATGAGGCCATCCAGAGCTTAGGACAGTGCCATGGATGAACACCAAAAACTAAAATGTCACTGATGACCAGTCGCAATCATAATCACAGCATATTTAAAGTAATGAATAATGTATCATTCCTACCGGCAAATTGGGATCCATTCTTATTGAGGATTTATCAATGGGAAAAGCTCCTATGGACCATACCCATGTATAAAACAACCAACAAAGACAAAAAGGTTCCTCGAACAGCTTGGACAACAGCTCTGTACCGACTCACTCCTGCTCTCAACTTCCAGCCAATCACAGGTTAAAGGTGCAGCATGTAACAAAATCAAAAGTCAATTACAGAAAGTTTTATATATCATTTAAAACAGTGTCCAGTGGTATCTAATCACTTTACTAAAAAAACTGTCATGTTTTTATTGGACACCCCTGACAGCTAGCAGGGGCCAACGATCCAAGCGAAGCAAACCAGTGTTACAACAATCCAGACTTCAATCTGCTTGGAATGTTGCTGAAGGACAGCTGCACATAAATCAAAGCAAATTCTGAATAAAAAGGGCAAAAAGGGTTAGCAGCTCAAATTTATGAAATGGGCAACTAGTCATTTTTATTTCCCATAAAGACACAATAGAAATTTACAAGCCAAAACTACTCCCAAGTTTCCTTAATAGGTCACAGAGGAACTTTACCTGCATCTAATTTTCAAATTAATGGCTCTGTCTATTTTTTTAAATAATCAAATTGAAAAAGTCTGTTCTCTGCTCATTGTTTTATGGCACAACACATTCAGCTGGGGAACACATCTTCATACTAATTCAGCCTTAGGTTGATCATACTGACTATTTTGGGAGACTGACTTTAGTGTGTCATCTTTAGCGGATTTTTTAGTGTAATTTAGAAGAATCCAGTTGGTCTTTACAAGCCTTTTGTATAAGTGTGTTTTATATAACATGGCATTATAGCCTATATGTTGAGTTCATGTCAGTTCACTGTAAGGCTTGTAAGACACTTGACTGAAGTTACTGTTTTGATGGAAGAAAGGTGAAAAATAAGAGGCTTGAAGTTGTTTTACATATTTTGAAAACAGAGGACTCAATTTGATAAAGCTTGAAACACACATCCTCTCAGCCATACTCTCAGACTGCACGTCTACTTTTTCCTAATGCCAGTGGGAAGCCGAGCCTTCAGCTATGAAGCCCATCTCTTGGATTAGGATTTCTGAAAGCAAAAAAGGTTCCAATCTGGTTGAAGCAAGGTGGAGCTAAAAATGGAGCCGGTGAGTGCATATACAATTAGCAAGTTCATTGCTTTAATTTCAAGTTTCAGCTGTAGCTGTATGTGGAAGTACCAAAAATCTGTCCAATTAATACGATTTGGGCAACTTGTGCTAAAGTTTTTAATGCACTTATAAATTTTTCGGCAGCAGAAAGTCACACATTTTTGATGGGTTGTAAGGTCATAAGTATACATGCACCTGTCCATGGAGTCATTTACGTTTTAAAAAGATGTGTGCAATTACCAAAAACTGGATGGAGGGGAATGTGGACAGCGCTGCCCTAAGAACTGAAAGAAGCTTGTATTGTCTCGTTTTGTGGAAGAACACAATCAACTCATTCAAAAAAATTCACTTTTATTTGTTTCTGGGCAGTCCTTTCTTTCACTGGTTAAATACAACGCCACAAAACAACCACAACCAGAGCCCTGGAGTGTTACCAGAGCAGCATTACACAACAGATTAATTCAGTGAACCGGGGGGGATAAGTACGTTTTTAACTGGGAAAGTACGGAGTGAAACTGCGAATTGCACACACAAAAAAATAAAAGATTATTTGGAACCAAATCTGTAAAAATAAAAATAGTTGAAACAAAATAAGGAACATGTGAACCAGCTGCATGACTAACTCTTTCATTAACCGATTGGCACTTTTTTTTCTCCAGGGCAACAACTAATATGACATTCCTTACTGCATTCAGTATTATTTTGTAGTTCTTACAGTCGGGGGTGCAGATTTTCACACCCACACAGTCCTTTCCAAACGATCCCACATATGGAAAAAAACAGACCTGGAACTGATCCAAGTTGAGAGTAAATCAGAAAAACAGAAACATTTCAACATTTTTTAAAAAAGTACATCAACAGATGTTTGAGCTGCAATGCTAGCAGCTTTTTAAGTTGCAGTGCTGAGCGGCATCAAAGTCATGTGCCTTGTGTCGGGAGAAATCTGCCTACCAGACAACAATCCCGTTTGAATTTTAAGAATAAAATTAAATAAAAATGAATAATACACATATTTACAGACTCTCACACATACAGCCAAAACACTCATACTTGAATAGGCGTATACGGACTCAGACAGAGCACACGCTCAGCACAAACACACTTCACTGTTTCCATGGAGAAGTCACAGCTGTTGTCTCATCACAATAAGCCTCGATGTCCACAGTCCCAAAGAAAGGAAGCCGCCGTTTTAACCATTGCAATATAATCAGGACTACGTACAAATATCCCTGTTTTATACCTGGCGGTGTATAATGAAAGTTACGTATCATTTGTTCATCCCCTAAATGCAGGAATGCTGAAAAGTCGTGTGTGTCCTAAACGTTCAGTGCTGCTCAGTAACTGTTATTTTCTGAACTTGCAAACACATCAAATGCTCGCGATATAACTTTTAATTAAATACCTCGATAATTTCTAAAGTGTGAAAGGATCGTTACGTTGACTTTATTCCAAATAAATGGCAGAAACAAACTTCCAGTTGAATGGACCACTTCTTAGTTGAGTCAAAGGTTTTCCCAGCAACTTATCTTCTGGCTTGTTTTGTTTTTTGTTTTACAACCGAGTCCATCAAAAAAAAAATCCTCACAGACCATCTAGAAAAATGTGCCCACAGATACAAAGAACTGGTCACTTTTTGACAAGTACACATAAAAGAGCTTATTTCTTCCAAATGACACCCGCACCAAAACGCAGTGGATGTAGCATAGTTTGAGCGGACAGATTGTAAACGAGGCTTGTCTTGACTTTCTTAGCAAGCAGCTACAACGGATATATCCCCCAACTTGGAGACAACGCCTGAAACATACAAACAGTGTTTACCAGACAGAAAAAACTGCAACCAGACGAGTTGTAAGACAGTAAATGTAAAAGTTGTGAGAATATCCGAGTGACTGCAGTTGGTTTTGCAGCTTCTGCGCTGTCCTGTGCGAAGGCTTGTTCCCTCAGAGCGAGTCCGCTCCGTTTAACGGCTTTTGGACACGCTCATCATTCAAGCGCTGCGCAACTTTAAAACCGCACACACCACTGCCATGGAAACATGCAAATATACCAAAGACGTGTATAAAATTTTATAAAAACAAAAGAACGAATCAGCGTGAAAACACGACACCTCGGAGGGAAGGAAGAGCGGGGAGGTGGGTTAGTAGAGATTACCCTGATCAACCCTTACTTGTTAGTCAAATATCAACTCTGCTCATGACAGCTGCCACCACAGAGCACACAATAGGGAGAAAAATTATCTTTTGAAGTTTGTCTCAGTTGGAAAGTTAAAGTCCCCACACCCCAACACAGATGTTATATATAAGAGTAGTCATAAACATAACAGACTTCAAATGCAAATCATTTGATGATTTAAAAACAAACAGGTTTCATCAAACACTTCTTGAGGCTTTCCTGTTCATAACAACACGTCCCCAAGGCATATTATACATTCATAATACTATGTGAGTACAACTGTGTGTTCATGTCCGCGGCTGTGTTTGCAATGAGATATCTGTCGTGAAATACATATCATCTGCATAAAAGCAGCGTAATGTATCCCTTCTGTGTGTAGTCCATCTCTGTGAGGACGTTCGGGTTTCGGTTCTTGGGGGGAGTGGGTATATTCTGGACAGTCCTGACTCAACAAAACAGGCTGTTTGAAGGTTAAGACTTGGTTTTAGGGGTGAGGTCACATCAGGTTTGGTTAAAAGTGAGGCCTATACTTAATATCACTGAGGTTATGGATAAGCAGATCCTGAACCCGCTGGAAAAGAAGCCCCCCCCTCACAAAAGGTCCAAATGCATGTGTATTGGTTTTTCTTTTCACGGCTTCCCCAGGGCTCCTGTCTTCACGACGGAAGCACATTTCCGTAGGAAACAATTGCACCTCATTGGCTCAACCACGTTAGCCAATCACCAGTGACGGAAGCCGGAGCCCCTGGGCCCGCCCCATCGCTGAGGGTAGAGTTTGGTCAGTTCGTATGGAACAGTGTGTGACGCATGTGTGCCTGTATCTGTGTGTGGATGTGAAAAGAAGCCCACTGTCCATTCCACTTTAAGTGTCCTTCTGGATGGAGGGGAGGGGTGCGGTTTCCGTGGTGATGAGTGAAGTGTCGGTAAGCTGAAGAGAGGATCAGTCTAAACCTCTGCTTCCGTCAAGCCGATTCGTTCCTCCTCCTGTCAGTCACTGCTGCTCTTCCTGAGGGAGAAGGCGAAGATGTTGAAGTGGCCGCTGAGCTGCTCTACCTGCAATGAAGAAGGGAAAAAAACAACTTAATGATCATTTGGGACTGATTTTCATTGTTTTGCTGATGACATGAAAGTATTTGTGCCAGTTGTTATATACGGCCTTCGCTCGGAGCAAGGCTTGTTTATCTGTTGAGAGAAGCTGGTTGTCAGCAAACTTTCTATTAATAAACTCAAGGCGGAGATGTTAGAGATTGGACAGGAAGGTTTGACCGGCTGTCTTTTGATGGCTGTACAGATCTCAGAAAACACAGAAGGGGCTTGGTGTTCTGTTTTTTTTTTATTATCAAAAGGATTTTGTTTTATATCCTTATCAAAGAGAGTGGCCTCCTTTTATCTCTTCGAGTTGCATCTTGTCATGTAGAGAAGCTGGGCTTCTAATTTATAACTTTGGGACATCCAGGTTGGATTATTCTAAGTGGTTCAGCTAAATATCTCACTCTAGCCCTGTTTGTTGCACTTCACCGGCTTCCACTTCAGATTAGAGCAGATTTTAAAGTGCTGATGTTAAATGATAAAATATTAACTGACCTTGCTACCATGCGGTTTCCACTTATTTTTGTGCAGCAGTTTGGAGACTCTGTTGTTGAAATGTGCTATATAAATAAAGTGATTGGATTGGATCTGATATTACACTTTCGGGGGATTGTAGTCCTGGGGGGTATTCCAGGTAGGTGGTTCAACAAACTCCGAGTTTATCCATGAACTCTGAGTTGACTTACCCCAAGATGGGAAACTCTGAGTTTCCGGTTCCAGAACAGCTGTTCTGCATTGGTTCA
>JBBBVT010000024.1:5714358-5725957 GCA_037177035.1 Craterocephalus eyresii | reverse complement strand
TAGAATGAAGCTCTGTGATGACCTTTAATCGCTTCACCTCAGTTTGGTTTTGTTCAGGTGAAGAAAGTTTAGCCACATCCAGTAATGAATCTCCTCAATGCATTTTGTAGAAAAATGTATACATCTATACCCATAAAAACTCAACTTCTTTTTACTTTGCCTGCCAGTGGGTAATAAGCAATGTGCAGGACTTCCTCTGTTTTAATTCTGTGTACATTAATCCCGTTGGAGTAATTTAAAGAGCTGATCATCTTTTGTTTGCAGCTGTCTCCATCTATATTGTTGGATTCCACTTGTTTAATGAATGTGCACTCAAGTTTTGCTATTTGCTGTAATTAATCAAAAAGTTCAGTGAAGTCTGCTGAAGTAATTTAACAGAAAGTGAACTGTCTGTTGGTTTTTGTCTCTGAACTCTGAGAAATCCATCGTTTGTCGTCTCTGCTTCACTGGTTGTTTTGTCCTGTCTGGGTAAGTCTGCCGTGTGTTCTGATCTCTGGGTTTTGCTGGACTTAACATTGAACATGCTAATTATTATTATTTTTACGAATTATGGATTCAAATAGTGATGTAAAGGTCAAGATTGGCCAATTATTTATTGGTTATCAGTTATCAGCATTTGAGCTGACCTTGGTTGATTCATTTTGAGGGTTAAAGCCGCCACAATGAAAGGGCTAAAACACACATTAATAGATATTATAATAATGTTAATGTTAGCAATCTAATACAGACTGTATAGTATTCCCCAGTGTGTAATGTTACGTATGGTGTAGTAAAAGCTTACAGCATTACTGCTTTTCAAATATTGATGAGTAAGCTGACCAACTTGGAGAAAATGTTTGATCATAGCTGGTGAGATGCAGTAGAATATACATGCATACATTTTCTAAGGTGTTGCAGGGATGATTGTGTTCTAATGGGAAGCATCTTGAACGGTGAGTAATGAAGGCATCGAAGAGCTAAATTGGAATTATTTACATCTCAGTGGATAATTAGATCATCCAAATCTACTTCTATTGCTTCTCCGTGCCTCTGTTTGAGGGGGAAAACTGTTTTAATAATTTATTTCCAGTTGCCGGAGTGTTATCCTCAGTAAAAACTCCCTTTTGTTGACTCTGACACAGTTGGTCTGGAAGAGTAGAAAGTCAGGCACCTGCTGCTACCCCTGGAGGCAAATATGAACGTTCATAAGTTTCCTGGGCTCATGTCAGTGCGAAGATGTTCCCTGCACCCCAGAAGGCTGACAATAACTGAATACATTTTAACTTTGCTCCTTTCTTATTATATATTACTTTATCACCTCATTGGTATGCATAGTTTTTTGATTCAGTGACCAATGGAGTAAAGTTTTGTGGGCAGGTCTTTTCTCTTTTCATAATCACAAGAAGCAAACCAAACCACAAATAATATTCTGATTTTGTCCTGTTGCAGTCTACAGCATGGTTAAAAAAAGAATAAGCTGTATGAAGGTGGAACGTCCATATTCCTTCCCTAGCAGCAGCAACATTATGAGATGGTCCTATTAAATTCCTGACAGTGTCAGAGTTTTGCTCCTGGATGTTTTTGTCACAATGGCATCTCATTAGTGCAACATATAAACATTCTTGTTTCTTCATCTTCCCTGTAATAATCGGTGACCGGGACAAACCAACAAACCAACTTCAATCTCCAGAGGCATAACAGAGACCTCGTTGTCCCCATCAAGATACTTCAAACACGCTCAATAGAACTAAGAAACCCACCCCAGAGAAGCGGAAAACCAGCTCTAAAGGATGTTTGTCAGATCTTCCGATCAATCAGAGTCTGTCCTGGTTACAGCTCGGCTTCTACTAAGAGACCTGCAACTTCTGAGTTTGAGACCCTGGCAGAGAAATGCAAATATGGTGTACTCATGTGTCTGTTCCTTGCCTGACAGGATCTGCTTCCTGCCAAGCAGCTTGATACTCGCAGCTACTTCAGGCTCGCTTCTCCTCCGGGGAACAGCCTCAAAATCCTGCTTCAGGTGCAGCATAGATTATTAACAGAAAGCTCCCTCTAGGTTCCTCTAGTTTCTCAAACTTCTTCTCCCACATTTCTATGTTGTCCAAATGACAGACATTTGCTCACACTGTGACCAGTAGCACCTTTTCACCACAAGAGGGCAACGAAGACTTTTCACTCAAGCGTGGTGACAGTGGGTGCACTCTTCAAAGACTAGTCACTCAGGCAGCTAAAACGGCTGCAGATCAGAGTTTTGGGAGCATCTTTATGTTCAGTAATCCCCTTGGATGACATTTAAAAGCACCGAGAGAGTGACCAATACTTTTCTGTTTGTGAATTGATTGTGTTGCACTTAAAAGCAAACACACAAATATACAATTACTACTTTTGGCTTTTTGTTGTTTGTTGATTTTCTTGGACTTTGATTAAGTGAAATTAATAAAGCAAACGTCACTCATTATTGGAGGCTAATTGTTTTTAGGCCTCTCTGGATATCGAGGATAAAAGCCATCATGCTTAAGATTTAAATCCTAAACAGTACTATGTACAAAGATTGCTGGAAAGACATGCATCCCAAATGTGATTACCTTTATAACCCATGTAAAATAAAGAATTTAGAGGTAAGTATACCAGAATCTCTTGGTTTAAATCATTCTCCACTTCTAAAATTGGCTTTGTGATTTGGTTTCTTCTCTCACTTGTTTTACATGCTGCATTCAGTAATTCAATGACACACAGTAATAAACAGGATTTAGATCGAGCTGATGGACTCCTCTAAGTGTACAAAGTTAGGCTGCACCTGGGAAAACCATCGTGAATAATTTCATATCAACATCTACTTTTGCTGTTGAAAAATTCCATCTTGACGTTTAGTCTTTCTGGATATTGAAACATTATTGGTTGCCACTTTCTCAGCTGGAATAAAAAGTGTTTAGATTTGCTTCAGTAAATTATCACAAGCTGCCTTTGTTTCCTTCTTTGTTGTGTTTTGCTGATATGCTCCATGTATCATTAGGTGGGAGATTTGTGCCAGATGAGACACACAGACACTATGTAGTAGGAAGCAGCTTCATAACATGGCCTAGTTAAAGGTTTTTCGTTGTTTGCATCCCAATTCGGTCAAAATTTCCCAAGATATGGCTTGTAAGAGTGTGTATGTTGTTGCTAAGGAACTGTTCCTCCTGCGTCCCCAGTAGGTGGTCTCTTTATGAATATCATTATATATCCGTCATCCAGGGGTGACGAGACATCTTTACCCCTTGCCGAACATGTAGATCACTATTTTCGCTGCAATATTTAGGAGAGATGTTCAGGCTCACTGTTGAGACCTTTACTAACAGAGCCAGTTGTGATCCAAACAGCTGAAAGGTGAAGACACGGTGAACAGTGACACTGTTTAAACCTTTGAAATTTTCATCCAAAAGGTAATGAGTCTCAATCAAAAGCAAGCCAATTGTTTTACATTAATTTCCAATTAATCATTGACAACATTAGGACTTCATCCAGAGGTGTATCCACAGGAGGTCCAGTTCAGGGTATGGGGCACCCCTATAGTTCTGGCCCCTCTTACTCCTGCCGTGTGCGCTCTGTGTGGGGCATCGGCTCAGGGCATGGCCCCCTGTTTTCCTGCTGGGCCTCCATCTGCTGTGGAGGTGGTTAGGTCCTGGGATTGATGGTGATACAATGAGTTTATGACATGTGTCGCAGTGAGTGACAGAGGGACTTGTCCCAACTGGGCCTCCTGACGGCCGCGAACCTCGCATTTGTATTCGGCACTTTGCCAAGGCTAATGGGAGGAGTGATCCTCCTGCAGCGGAGCGGGACTTGTAGTTTACAGCTGGCTGGTAATTCAGGACAAGGAGCTAATCTCCCTGGCTTCTGTCCTAAGACTCTTTGTGGAGGCATATCCCACAAAAGCCAGCCCGTTTCCAGTTTGCTGCTAAATATGCAAGCAATGATCTTTATAAAATAGCTAAACTCTGAATTTGTAAATGAGCATAATAGTTACTATGCTATCTGAGAGCCTATTGCTTCCAGTTTGAAGCAATAGGCTCTTTATGAAGCTGTCTAAACTGGTTTCTGAAGTTTCCCAGTTGACCCAGCGGGACTTCTTTCACACACCTGTCAACATGCTGTTTCTTTCCACTTTGGTGGGCCCAAGTTAAAAAGAAAGCATTTCTTTTATTTCTGGCTCCTCTCCTTCTTGCCCAAAACAGGAGGATAAAAGCTAGAGTTTCACATCTGAGCATCTGCAACAGTACTACTGTACCTTCAAAGGGGAAGATGCCACATTGTGAGATGACAGGGTATTGATATAAAAGTCTTGTCTCCTTCCTGGTTGAGATCAGAGGAAGGTGGGGAGATGTGTACTGTTAGGTTGCTCTAAGTGATCTGACCATTGTGGTGGAAGAAAAGTGTCATTCAGAGCAATGTGCTCCTGTGTCGGATTTCATTTTTTGGATTTCCTTTGCAGGATTTTACTATAATACATTTGGCAAAAGGCACATTTGCTAATTTGATCTTTTTTAGGCACTCTTGAGAAAGGTGAAAATCAGATTTTGAATTTGTTTAATCTTGTGTGGAAAAAAAAACAAACATACAAAGAAGAAAAGAGAAAAAAACAACCAAATTACCATCAAAATAGTCTAAAGTATCTCGTACATACATTTTTGTCAGTTAAAGTTCCAAATCTTTGGCTTATGGCTCTTGTTTAAGCTAATGCTCCTTCAGTTAGCTAACTCAGGATGATATAATAAACTGTTTAAAGTAAAAAATGCTTCATTAAACATCAGTCTATTATCTACTGACAAATTTCTTTATTGATAAAACCCATGTAAATTCCTGAATAGTGTGCGCTCATCAAGGAGCATTTAGCCATGCGTAAACTCCTCAGACCAAATGTGCAAACAATTTGTAAACACAGATGCATGCATCTTTTTCTTCCATACATACATCCAGCCATCTGTCCATCCATCTTCTTCTGTTTATCCAGGATCAGGTCACGGAGGCAGCAGCCTGAGCAGGGAGGGAAGCCCAGACTTCCCTCTCCTCAGCCAAATAAACCAGCTCATCCAGGGGATCCCAAGGTGCTCCCAGGCCAGCCCAGAGATATAATCCCTCCAGCGTGTCCTGCGGCTACCTAAGGACCTCCTCCTGGTGGGACGTGTTCATAATACAACACAGTGAGGGAGAGCAGGAGTTCACAACCTGATCCACATCATCTCCAAAAAAGGAAATAGCCAGTCCTGGGGCCACCAAACTGGATCCTCTCAAAACCTCTGCTGCACCTTGAAATTCTGTCAGTAAACATTATGAACAGAATTAGGGAAAAGGGACAACCTTGGTGGAGTCCAACCATCACCAGAAATGAGTCCCACTTACTGCCGGCAATGAGGACCAAGCTCTGACACTGACAGGGTCCGGACAGCTTGTACATTGGGTCCGGCACTCCATACTCCCATAGCACCCCCCCAAAGGAGTCCCCGGTGTCGAAAACATTCTCCAAGTCCACAAAGCACAGGGAGACTAGTTGGGTGAACTCCCATGCCCCCCCCTCAAGACCCTTAAGAAAGTAAAGAACTGGTCCTGTGTTCCACGAGCAAGACGAAAACCAAACTGCTCCTCCTCAACTCAACTTTCCAACAGCCGTCCTCTCCAGGACCCCATAATACACCTCACCAGGGAGGCTGTGGAGTGTGCTCCCCCTGTAGTTGGAGCATACCCTCGAGTGCTCCTTCTTGAAGAGATCACCCACCATCCAAGTCTGCCAATCCCTGATGTCCACGCTATGCTGTAGAGGTGTGTCACCAATACATATTATGCATATTTAGGAATCATTTGGGATGGAAATGGAAAATCTGACGGCATACTGTACAGCCAAATGATAAATTCACTCAGCATAACAGATTTTTTTGTTGCTGCTTCAGATTTTCTTTCTTATTGCTGTTTTTGTGAACAAAAGGTTAGCTCCAAAATAATGTTTATGTCCATTTCGAATTCATATAATCAAAAGTTAAACATATCTGTCTGTTGCATATATTGAAAAAAAAACAACTAAACTTTATGTTGTTTTGTTATGAGAACTTATGAATATTACAATATAGTGACCTGTAAACTCCAGCATAAACTCAACATACACTAACCAGATTACAACAGTAATAAAAAAAATTGAAGTAATGAGAGAAGATGGTTGTATGATTGTAGCATACAAGATCTGTGGCATGCCTTCACAAACTTATCTCACGTGTTGTATGCATGACCCAAACAGTTTCACACATCTTCAGGGTCCCTTTCTTTTAACCGAAATTGTTAATCTGTTACTTTTTTAACTTTGAAAAGGCACATGATAATGTTAGTCTGACCAAATCTTACAAAATTGAAGCTATCAAATTTTAACATGGAGATAAGGCATTTGTAAATAATCCCTAATATTCAACTAAATGGGACTGGGTGCCTCACTCTTACATCTTTTTATATTTTTTGTAAGAAGAGTAATACATAAACTAATATACTGTAGCTGATTTTCTAAAAGGCCACTCTCATCTCACTTTTCCTTTTTCTTTTAAATATTCATTGAACATTTCAAAATTATTTTACTTTATCATCTCTTTAGGTGTGGTACATGTATTCTTGGTACGTAAATGCCAACTCTAAATTGGGGCTGCATCTCATCAACCCAAAAAGTAGGAATGGAAATATTTTTTTTCACATGCATGTAATTTAACAATGATTTAGACTGATAAAACAGAACCAGTTTCAGTCATGCTGGTATGGGGGATAGCACTACTGCCTCAGAGCAATGTGTTTCCTGTTCTGAGCCTTGGCAGGGAGTTTGCAGAAGTTTTCATGTTCTCCGATGAATGTGTGGGCTCTCTGGCTTCGTCCTACAGTCCAAAACACATACTTATTGGGTTAATTGGTGTTTCTAAATTTTCCTTATTAGTGAGTGTGAGTGGGTTGTTTGTCTAATGGACTGGCAAACTGTATAGGGTGTACCCTGCTTGATAGCAAGTGAGATAGGCTCCAGCCCCCTGTGACCTGAATTGGAATAAGAGGGTGTAGAGAATGGAAAAGTCTGATTATTATACAATGTATTAAAAATAGGAATTAATCACAGTGTTTTCTTGGACTTGTTCAGCTTAGTCTGAGCCCTTCAAGTAAAAAGCACCTATTGCACATCTGGCTCCAAAGGAAATATCCCTGACAACTTCAAGAAACTCAAATCTGGAAAGGGTGAAGTTTATATTAGAGGATTTGAAAAACAAATAGAAATTTATAAATATTTTAACAGACAAAGAGCTGCTTGATTAGACATTTACACTATTGTCACTTGTATTGTCAGGTTGTTACTGGAAACAGTCATTCTTTCAGATCAGTGTAAAGTTATATATATTATTGTTCAACACTGTAAATAGAAGACAAACGGTCTCATCAATGGGGTTAATTGCAAACCCAATAATGTGTCATTTTTGTGTAAATGATCTGAACTGAGACGACAGCTAGAATTTGGCATGAGACACAATAACGTACACCAAAGAGCCAGAACTTTATTTAAACAAGTCAGTCCTTCTAAAACTCACTTCTACCAAGCTGACATGTCTGTTTGCAGCATAGCCAGTGACAGCTGTCTGAACCAATTAAGATTTTCTAAATTAACCACAGTCCATCAGCTTAGCAAATAAAATAGCATACAGCAGGAATGCGAAATCAGCAAAAGGTTGAAAATTACATTCTTTGAGAAATTAACATGTTAATTAACCGCAGGTGTGGTTTTGCTGCATACCTCCAGTTAGAGATATTTCTGAAGACAACTTATTAATGTTTACAACAAATATGTGTCATACACTGCACCTAACACAACAGTTTCCTTGAGTGTTACTTGACTAAATGCTGGTTTGAATGACATATTTTCCTTTGCAATTATTATACCGAGTGAGTTTTTACAGTTTCAGAGAGAGAAACCTCTAATACAAAATCATAACCTCTAAAGGTGAAACAGGTTGCACTGGAAAAACTGACAGAGAAAAAGACTTACAAAGAATGATAATTGTTTCGATGAGATTAACCTGTTTGAGCAAATAAAGGTGAGGCTTTCGGCTTGAAGAGCATTGTTCCAGCTGTTAGACGGGGTGGTGGATGTTTTGCTCTCATTGAAACAGGAGATTTTTAAAAGGGGAAGGAATAATTAAAAAAAATAAAAATGAATGCCTCTGAATTCTTTACTGTAACCTCAATGCTGACCAACAGAAATAAACTGGTGTTACAACATGGCAACGTAAAACTTAATTTTGGATAAATCAGGTGTGTTGCTCACCAAAATTATTGCCCCGATATTTACGTCCATGATGAGAGCATCAAAAGATTTGAATAGAGCTGTATTCATCACTTCAGCATCAACAATGGGCTAACTTCATAATAAAAAGCTAACCTTGCCAAGTTAACAGCATGACTGGCAAATCAGCCAGTAAGTGGAATCAAAGCTAAGCACCAAAATATGTAAATAGGGAAAAAGTTCAGATCAGAGCAAAACATCAAATCCACTGAAATCCTTGCAATTCAAAAGTAGCCTTAAGGATGTAACTGATGCCTACGGACACCATAAACACAACATGGAGGAGCACCTGTTCCTGTATGGCACCCTGCCACTGCTCTCTGTCTGCCTGCTGTGGAGGCTAGCTACCCACTGATGAGGAATTAGAAAGTCATTAAGGAACACAAATAGCAGGATGGCGCCGTCTCACCCAACTCTAGGCGAAATTTGTGTCTTCATTTATACACTCATGGGGCCAGAGGAATAATGTTTCGCTCATTACTGCTAAGATGTATATTTCTAATTTAGATTTTCTCTTGGCTTTTTTTCCCCTCAATATCACCTTTCAAATATTTTTTTAAAATTTTGTATAATCAGTGGGATGTTTTGTTTGGAGGAAAATAAATAATCAAACTTTAAACTTTGTATACATGGCTCATGTGGAAAAGTCAGCTTATTTTTTTGAAGTAACCCTAGAAGAAAAGTCAGTCAACGCACTACTCTAATTAGAAAAAAAAAATTGATTTAAATTCTTTGATATTAACTTTTTGTTAACTGGATTTCAATGTGACATGCCTCATTTGGATCGCGAAGAAAATACATTACTTTTCCCCAGGTGCCATCTGTCTGGTGTTCACTAATCACACTCCCCCTCTACAAGTACATCTAGTTCCTAATTAAAAGCTTCAAATGAAAGTGCAAAAAGTCACCACAGCTGGCAAGGCGGGCAGCACTGACTAAAGAAGTTCAGCTTGGGGGCAGAAAGACTTGAGGTCTGTGGCGATAGGGTAGTAAAGAGTCCCTCCAGTGCTTTTCCTGAAGCTGAGCTGGAGATGGATACATTTTTAATTGGGGAGAGCTGGCAGACACCTTTCTATTTTTAACACTTTTGACCAATTATCATTGTAAAAAGTGATGACAATGTTTCCCATGGGTCCTTCATTTTCAACTTCGACAGATCCATGGACTAAAGAAAGACCTAATAAAATGACAAGTTAAAGGCATACGTGGTTTGAAAGGGAATCAAACTGTCAGCTTAGCTCAATGACCAGTCTTGAGGTGACTTTGTGATCCTCTGTGTGAACAGCAACTATAAAGGTGATTTAGGAAAGATAGTACTTTTGTAGCTATTTAGAATTTTGCTGTAAGAAAACATGCCTGCACACAAATACAAATTTAAAGATGTGCCTGCTCACAGTTCTCATGTCAACTTCACAACTCCACAATTCCAAAATAAAGTTTACCAACGTTAACAATTTACCCCAAAAAGTTGCAATGCCTGCAAAATTCTTCAACAAAGATAGATTGCATAACATTTGAAAAATGTATTAATTGCTCTTTGTACATAAATGAATGGCAAATTAAGTTACAAACTGTAAATTATGAAATGTAGTTTTTACAATTTGAGGAAGATTAATCATAAAATTGTTCTTTTTTTTCCCAGAATGCCCCCTGCCCAGTTCTTCTTCTGAGAGACTCTGCCTCTCAAAGGTCCTGTTATACTTTACCCTATCATGCTGCTGACCTGGTACTGTTTTACTTAGTAGGTTACATATTCCTCCAATTGTTTTTCCAACCTTTTGTTGATCCGAATCCGGTCTTTTTTTAAAAATGCTGCTGCCATCAACTCGGAGCTGAGCTAATATTTTGCTGAAAACATGTTTTGACTTTAACATTTTATATTTTTATTTTCTGTTGTGAAGAAATTGTGAAGAAAATATGGGCATGTCAGATTTAAAAATCAGCGTGCTGCCTTTTTAAGAGTTGACGTTGCACAAAGTAATTTTTTTCCCCCTTATGTTTATTCTTTTATTAGATGTTTTCAATCGGTTGTAAAGAAAGCAAATAAGAAACACTGACAAAATGTCAAGCTCAGCTGCAACAACAGGAGGTCCTGGTGTAACACACAGAAAGTGCTCCCTATTTAAGATATAGTTACTCATATTTCTTACATAGGAATTTCTGTTTTTTTATACTTTAATGTCCCAAATGTTGTTTTATTGAACCATGTAAAATTCCTTTCTGACTGTTCTTTACTTTCACATGCAACTTTGAGTTTCCAATGGAGAGACTTGGGAGTGTGATACTTGGAGACTTTTACATTTAAAAGCTTTGGAGCACCCTGTTTAGTCCAGACAGTCATTGAACAAATCATATTGATGCCATGTCCAGTAACTTCACACCAACTGCATCTGATCACCGTGTGATAAATGTCTGTTTCGCTGAGGCCCTCAAATGCGTCAAGTGCATCACAGCCCATTTCAAGCCGTACTGCTTGAGAGGTCAAGGCATATGGGAATCTGACAGATATCATGAACATGGCTATAACTCCTATCTTTTGCACTTAAATTCTGCAGCCACAGTGCATTGTACTTTGAGAGTTACCCCAAGGCTCACTAACCGTCTGAGTCATTGACATACCAGTGACTCTGACTGCACAGTCAATTACCCATCTACCTTTCATGGGACAGGAGTAGAAGACAGGGAACGAGTTCATCCATGCATTCAACCTACAGCAGCCATGCCTCCAGCGGAGGTGAAACCCAAATGCAGATGGAAGAGACACAAGGATACTGAATTACTTTTTTTTTCTTTTTTTTTTTTGTTCTATGAGGAGAATAAAGGTTAATAACAGTCCTTTCCTGTGTCATATTTGACATGACCAGTCATCGCAGTAATTACAATCATTACACTCCAAAGGATGTCTAGTTATCCCTCTTAAACACAGGCCTCACAAAGGAAATCAATTATTCAATCAGAGCTCCTCCATTCATCCCTGCCTGAGTTCACTTAATTTTGGGCCTGGCTGAATCTGCCGCAAATAAACCCCGCGACCGCAGAAGAAAAGACGAACAGGCCCCTAATTTGTACCCTTTCAGGCGGTCAATCACTTTTCAAAGGAATGCAAGCTTATTCTGACAATCAGGCCAACGCGAATGGGAATGGGTTTCATCTGCTACTTTACATAAGTTATCTGGTGATAAAGAGGGCAGAAGAACAGAAGGAGGGGTGAGCTTTCTGTCTGGGGGGGGGGGGGGGGGGGGGGGGGGGGGGGGGGGGGGGGGGGGGGGGGGGGGGGGGGGGGGGGGGGGG
>JBBBVT010000024.1:5673836-5690809 GCA_037177035.1 Craterocephalus eyresii | reverse complement strand
CTGTGAGAGTAGATCACCGCCGTCTTTCTATTTCCTCTTTCCTCTTTCTATCTGCTCCACACTTAGGTGACATCCGCGTTATTTATTTTATGACCGAGAACTCAATTTGAATCCCCTTTCTCCATCAGTCACATGCCACACAATTGCTTTCTCCTTATCTAGTGGAGTGTCCTTTTTACAACACATCAGGGCACCATAACGCACCAATAAATTCTACTGTTTCTGTATTCTTACCTCCCGAAACCTGCGGTTTAAATTCATCCAGACGGGGGGAGTGAGGGGGGGGAGTGGCTATGAAAAAATTATTACAGTTTGTGCCTCCATATGTCAGTGTGATAGTTGTAAACAAGTAGCTCCTCCTCAACTTTCATTCTTTTTTCATGCTTTGTAAGTTTTGCAAGGGGCTCCTGCAGGAAGAGAATAAACAAGCTGATTATTTCGTCTTGTTATTCAGGTGCTTACCTGCTAACTCTTTGCCAGCACAGAGGACAAATGTGTACAAGAGTCGGGGTGACATTGCTGACCATGTCCGGCGGGCCAATTACCTCTTTCCAAATATGGCGTGCAAAAGCCGAGCCCAGTGTGTCTGTACACATGGTGTCTGTTACTCCCCAATTATTCCTGCATAAGCAGATTGTGTGCAACATCAAACTGGGGATGTGATGGCTCGTGTGCGGGCTGCCTCCAGCAGAGTACTCTTTCTTTCCTATCATTTGATCTCGTATTGTAATCCCAGGTGCTTTGAATAATTTATAGGATACAGCTTCTCGTTAAACAATAATTTATATGTGTCTATGAGAATTGATTCCACTGGAATGCACATCTAAATAATGAGAGAAACTGCTGCATTTCATCTACAAGGAGAAGAAGAGGGATAATAATAGCAAAACAAAGGCACTTGAG
Organism: Craterocephalus eyresii; assembly: GCA_037177035.1. Lineage (NCBI taxonomy): Eukaryota > Metazoa > Chordata > Actinopteri > Atheriniformes > Atherinidae > Craterocephalus > Craterocephalus eyresii. The sequence goes on along the minus strand of JBBBVT010000024.1, from coordinate 5,689,906 downwards.
CAACAACAACAGCCAAGATAATGCTAATAATCATAATAAAAATAATGATAATAATGAAATAATTTCAGAAAAATGACTGTAATCTGCTCTTACTCACTAAATGAAGTTCCTTTAAATATTATGACTTCTGTTACTTTTAATATTTGATCATTTCGTATGAATTAAGACATCATTTCTCCACTCCATGACATTCAAGCCAATATATTGCTTTTTCCTATTCAAAATCTACTTATCAATTCGCAGGAGAGGTCCATACTCATGCATGATAAATTCACTGTTAATGCAAAAGGCTTGTACCGCCCAGTGCTGCTACCCTAAGAGAAATGATGCAACTGATTCCTTGTCAGGCGAAACAATCAAAATGTTCATCAGAGGAGAAGATGTGAAAGGGTTGGGAAATGAGCCACTCTAAGGTCAAACCAAAAAAAAAGAAAGAAAAAAAAATCCCATCTTTATGTTTATGGATGACTGAAAAACTTTTTTTCATTTTTTATTTTTAAAATGCCCATTACTGCAAGATTGCAGAATGTAAGGGGACACGTTACATTTCTGTCACAAACTCTCACCTGGCAGGGGAGGTTTAATGCTGGTTCCCTCAACTTGATACTGATTGAAACCTGCCAAAAGAGAGAGATAGAAAAGAAAAAGAAACACTTCCTGTGCAGTTTATGTTATTGCTCGAGCACCAGTGTGACTTGCATGACAGTGAATAAGAAATGGTGGTGTTGCTCAAGGTGCAACACTGTGAAGAAAGTTTTATTGGGACCTTTGTAAAAGGAGGAAGTTTGCTCGCTTTTTACAGGAAGTGCTGGGAACCAATTATCCAGAGGTGTGACGCTGTCAGAAGTCTCCAGGTTTTGTCAAGTCTTCTGACACCCTGCCAGTGTTGTTCTCTGGGAAATGGAACTGTTGAGATTTTTTTTTCTCTTTTGCCTCCACCCAAACGGGATGAGGAAAAAAAGAAGAAAAAAAAAACTGCATCCGTGAGTAGCCTGAGGGTCTGGATTTTACTTCTCCTGGTCAATACACTTTTAATTTATTATAATAATTAATATCATTCATTTCTCCTAAGATTTGTTTGGAATCTTCCCTCTTGTTTTTTCATTTTTTTTCAGAAATTTCAACAGGGTCGTGAATTGAAATATCTGACATTAAAACATATAAACGTCCCTCATTAGCGACAAGATTCGAGATGTCATCGCTATCACATGGAAATCAGAAAAATAAGATGATAAAACATAGATTAGCATTTTAGAACTGCCTGCATCTAGTGCATCATTCTGCTTCAAAGAAGAAAAAGATAAATGATGATGCCATTAAAAGTGAACTAATTAAGGAATGCTTCTTTTAAAAACTCATTAACTGCACCCTCATTTACATAATGATGCATATTAATTAAGTTTTAATGAATCTGAGCTTCCATCAAGTCTCCTCTCCTTGGCAGTGGAGCTATCTCTACAAATGAATAAACACTTCTCTTAAGTATATTTCTCCCTGCAAATGGGAAATGGGTTTTAAACAATAGCAACAAACAAACAAAAGCCTTCAATCTCCGCTCAATAGAAATGCACATAATTCAGGGTCAAACTTCAACAGAAAAAATCTGCATAAACTGCTTCTGTTTAAAACAGAAATCGCTGCAGCTATTAACTGTAAGTCTTTGCTATGTGACTTATTTATCGAGGGAAACATTTCACCAGTGATTTCTAGAGGTTTTTTTTCTTTTCTTTTTTCTTTTAGGGAGGAAAAAATTAGTAATTCCGCCCTGTGTCTCTGTATAGAGACAGAGTATAGAGACAGGCTATGGGTTGCTTCTAATCAGATGCATTTTAAATTAGAGCGCACCTCTCACATTGCCAGCTGGTGCCCGCTCAGGTGCATGTGAATGACGGAATGCACACATACACGCCGACACAAACACACACCCACATCATCATCATCATCAGCCTCTGTCCCTACCTTAACACATAAACCCTCCAACAAAAAGTGATTTCCTCGCCGCGGAGGCTGCCTGTGGTGTCTGACTGACTTGTGTTAATCCGGGCTTTTTCCACACTTTAATTATATCATTCCTCTTAGTGAACTAAAAGTCATTACAGCACTGAGAGACATGTTTTCTTAACTAAATGGAAGGAGCGAAGGTTTTCCTTTTTTCTTTTCCAAAGAAAGAAAAATCTTTTTTTTATTATAAGTTAAGTTGTGTGTCTTAAAACTAAAAAGCCACTTTAAAAAGGAAGTCCTCATTCTGTAAGATTCAGGGTTAACTTCCACAGTTAATTTTTTTTTATTCAGTCTCTAAAAAAAGAGTAAATCCCATCAGATGCTTGGCAGGAATAACAACCACTGTAAAAAAGGCAGAAGCGCGGCGTCTGCCTTCCATATGAACGCTGCCTACTTGGTTTGTTTGTTTGCGTGCCCTCCCGTCCCCCCCAGCTGGTACGTGGCAGGCAGGTAAGCGGGGAGGAGGCGCAGTCAGGCGGGCGAGCACAGGCGCAATTCGAGGCAGACAAACTCGGCGGGGTTAAAGGTCATAATGATCAGATGATTGGAACTACAGAGGGAGAGGGTGTAGCCATGTAGGGAAAATGGGGGAAGCAGATGCCCGTTAATTAGGGGAAATGTGACGGACAAGATTTGATCAGCGAGGGGTACGGCTGCCTCCCGCAGCACGGCAGCTGTTGCGAGGGGGGTTGCTGGTGGGGACTGGTGCGCGTGTGTGCATGTATGTGTTTGTGTGTGCGTTCCAGTCCCCACAGGGCACCGCCACACTTCACAGACATGCCAGGAACCGTCCGCAGGCCAATACAGTGCCCTGCGGAGAGAGACTATTTACAGCACAATACAATCCAACTCATTAAACTCTCAGATGAAGTTGTATTTGTCAGTGTTGACTCTTAGAAGGAAACTTGATTTGTCTTTGTTAAATCTCTACTTCCAGAGCTTTTTTTTTCTTTCCTTTTAGATTGGGGAGGAGGTAAGAAATCTGCTAGGATTTTTATAAAAAATTTTTCACATTGTCATTCTGTGCAGGATAAAGACGCAGATTCTAACTATTCAGGGGTTTTCTCGCAACCATGCGGGCATCACATGGAGCATTTATACTCTCACACCAAAATGAGCGGAAAGAACACTTTCCAACTATTTCACCGTTTTTTTGAAATTTTGCTTTTGAATTTGGACCCTGTCACAGTCATATCTTGAGAAAAACTTTCTCAAAACAATCTACATACCCGCATTATTCTTTTTTACCTCGCCGCTCTGAGTCAGAGGTTGCTAACCACTGGCCTCGACATTTGCCGTCAGCTCTCACCTAACCGTCCATTTGTCATGTCATTTCTGAGAACTCGGATGTCCCACGCTAGCTATCACTATGGTACTTTAAGCTTTAAGAATAACAGTTTCAGTGAGCAACTTCTCCAGCAGTGACTCCCCATATGTCTGCCTCCTTGTCAAAGCCTCCGCGTCTAACTTGCCTGCTTTGTTATGTTTTTTTGCCTGAGATGGTTTCTGTCTGTGGTCGCGTCAGGTGTTTTTTTTCGCCCATATTTGAGTGCACCGTCTTGCATGTGCAATTAACACGCTTCAAGATAAGCCAGACATTACACACACTTAACTAGATCAGGATGCTGGTTTTGGTAGTGGGAAAACAGTTGAGATGTTGACATGCTGCGACTTCAGGTTTAAAGACGGAAAAGTAAATAATGGGAGGATGTTTTAACTTTTAAAAAGAAGTATAACTGTAAGTGCTAATATAATTAACTTTAAATAACAATTATATCCGATATCTTTTTTAAGAAGCTGTAATTGTTTCAAGTTAAATTTATCATTTTATCGTTGCAAGCCACAAAATGTGTGTGGTGTGAAGAATGCCTCCCTCCCTCGTTCTTCCACCCACATCACCACCAGCACCTATTAGAACTTATCTCTCTTTAATCAATTGTTAAATGTCATAGACAATCATCATTTAACACAGTCTTCCTGTGTGATTCTTTTTAATCTGGCTGTAAATAGGGCAGCCCTGTCTATCACTTCAGTTTCTGCCGTACACCAGAGACTTAAGGTGTTTCAACAATAGCTCATGAAGAAGACAAAAAAAAAAACACAAAAAAACAAAACAAAGAAGCATTTTTTTAACCCCCATCTCCCCCCCCCACACCCGCCCTCCTCATCTCAAATCCCCGCAGAGAACACCAAAGGTATGAAAAGTGAAGAAAGGAGGAAATAAATCCGGGTGATGATGAATAATTTGAATGTAGAAATGAAGCTGTTTCAGGAGTGAGTGAGATACCGCACAAGGAGCAGCCATGGGGAGCGTACAATTAGGTCACCCAAAATAAAACGCTATCCTCCAGAAAGTCTTTCTTGGAGTTGTCAAATTCAATATATTTCACTGCCAACAGAATTCTTGATTTGGCTGTGATGTGAGAAGCCGAAAGAAAGAGAGTGAAGGCCTGTTTGAGAGAGAGAGAGGCGGCTCAGGACTCATTTCATAATTTATGTAAAAAAACGGGGTATTTTCATTTAAAGTCAGTCTATCCTCTTAGGAGGGGCGACAACAAGAGCCGTACTGTAAAGTATGTGCTGAGAGGTGTGACGTGAGGCACAAAGTGGCTTTATTCCAGATCCAACCACAGAAAAAAGGGCCCTAGCCATTGAGCACTCGTGTGGCCATGACAGCACTTCATGAGCAGGAATGTGGTAACAAAACTTTGAGGGCGGCGGAAAGTTTACAAAGCGTCATTAAGGTGACAAAAGTCAACAAAAGAGCCCCAGCCAGCAGGCTCCTCTCTATCCCCACGACACCCCAACAGGAAGGCGAGGCCTCTCCGGAGAGCACGGTGCGCCGCGTCTCCAGGTGACAGATATGTCACACCACCTAAAACCCTGTGGCACAATTATACCTCTGTCGCTCTGAAGGGAGACGGGGAGGGGGGGTGACGGTGAGGTGAGAGGCAGCGGGAGGGGAAGGAGGAGGGGGGGGGTAGCGAGCGAGTGAGTGAGGGGAGAAGTGGTGGGTGCGCGGGGTTGGTGGTGCTGCTGGATGCTTTACTCCTGGCTTATTCAAAGAGACAGCCCAAGGGATGCCTTTCGCTCTTCTAACAAAGCACTTCTTTTTTATGCCTTTTTTTTCCTTGACTATTGCTGGGTGTGCTCCAGTCAAATCCTATGGGTCCCAGCCCCCCCACCCCTCCCCTCCCACCAGCCATTCGAGGATGCCTTGGAAAACTTTTTCTTGCAGACATCGGGCCTCTTTCAGTGCTGATGCTTCAAATGAATATTAAAATGCTGCTGCGGCCATGCGGCAGGGTTACTTGGGGAGTCAGGATAGATTGTGGTTTAATGTCGCACTTACAGCTGAGGGACTGTCACTTAACTCGCTGTGTGGACCCGCACCAACAGCCAGCATCAGTTAAGTCGCTATTGGAAATGTTCTTTTATTTTGTCACTTTCAACTAAACAAAAAGCCAATTTCTTCTATTAATTTAAACAAACCTTCTCAAATCTGTTCCGAGGCGCACACACAGTTTGTATTAGTTTCCTTCTGACATATGATGACTTGGGAGTGTCTAATACGGGCCCACGGCTTTAACAATGCATGAGTGAGGGAAGGAGAGAAGGGACGTGCTCGCACTCCAACTAGGTCAAACTGTCTAAGGAACAAAACAGAACAGACCTCAAGTTTGCGGAAATCATTACAGGAAAACAAACTTGTCACTCGCTTGACACCCTCGACTGTTATGCTTTCCGAAGCAGAGAACGATAATAATAATAATAAAAAAAAAGAGAAATCTCCATTGCAAATTAGCCTCTGTGGTTGTGAAGTTCTCCCACGTTTGAAATGCATATCAAAAAGCCAGCCAAAGCCACAACTTACCTTGTCGTTGACATCGGGGGACAGGAGAAGAAAAAGCGCTTTTCTCTCCGAGAGCTGGTTTCGATTGTATACACAAGCATCCACAAAGGAAGATAAACCAGAGGCATACATTCATAAAATATACATCTGCTTCTTTGTCTTTCGTTAAGATCTTCAACAAATAGTGCTGATGCAAGAAGGACAAAAAGAGAGAGTTTGGGAAACAGAGTTGCAACAGCATGACTTTACTTCTACCTTTTCTTTATGAATTAGTGCCATTATGGAAAGACACTCATTTAAACTTGGCCTGCTTAAAGGGCTTTATTGTTTCTTCTGCTTTTTGCTCCCCTTGTTAATTCACTTAAAACACTGTTTCCAGCAGACTTCCCACAGTGAGAGACATGTGTTTTAACTTTTATCTCAGTGTCTTTTAATAACTGCTGATTAGGTGATATCACCCATTTCCTGATAGTTATTTCTCACCTGTCAGCTGACTTTCTCTGTCAGTTTGAGCAGTTACTGTTCAGCCAGCTACTATGGCACATATGATGTACAGTAGTATTGAGTTTTAAGGTTTTAATTTGTCATTTTACTGCATTTCCAGCCAATTTCTAGTTCAGAAAAGCAGAAGTAAACAACGAGTAGGCTTGTTAATTGCCAATGAAATTTGAAAGTTACGTACAACTTATGAACTTACTTGATGGTGGAATGACGTATGCCTAAAATGTAGAAGAGGGGTAATGGGCAGTCCAAGAAGTTTTAATAAGACAAATAGTGATGCAAAGACATGCCTTTTTCAATGATTCTTCTTCTTCAGCTTCAGCTTCAGAATGATTTGGATTAGTAAACAATTTTACATAATGCCTTATTTTCATGCATTTTCCCTATATAATTCAATTAATACATATTTTCAATACAATAGCAAACTAATTGAATATGGGTCAATGTCTGATCGTTATGACACTTCAGATCGACCAGTTTCTTCACTTTTTCCTGGCACAAGTACAATTCAAATCAGGCTCCAGGTTTTTCTTTGTTTCTCTGTGAAACTGCCATTTACTGGCAGCTCTCAGAGATTCTGCCCTCATCCCTTCCTTCTCATAATTATGAGTCTTTCCTCGCATTTGATTGGCCACATGGTGTGCCAATCAAAACAAAGTTCTAAAAATACGGCTCTCCCTGATACAATCTACTTGTTTGTGAACGTTACTAACAAATAATCAAAATTTTTCATTGTGAGACCAAATTGTATTATGGGACACAATATGTGTTGTAGACTGACCAGGTGCACATTGTGAGTTTTTTTTCTAATCAGTACAACACAGGGTACTTTTCACATATTACATCCTGAATACTACCATTTGGCTAAATCAGTACATACTAGGATAGTTTGAATTTGATCCACACCTGGATGCCTGCATGGCCATTCTACCATTTATGTGTGTGTATTTGTGTGTGTGTTAGTATGCAATTGTGTGTATATGATTGCCGGTACAGAAGAGAGCGGCAGGAGTGACAGCGCCCCTCCCCAAGGTCACGTCCAAGGAGAGTGGAGCCAATTACTATGCAGATCAGAGCTGATGGCGTTTAAGGGGATTGCTCCGATGCAATCACATTAGCTGGCCAGAGAGGAATCTCCAGCCTGACCCCAATCACAAGGGCTACAGCGTCGGGGTCAGTCGGGATGGAGGACTGCCGCCCATGTTTTCTTTTCACAAAACACTTTTTCCTTATCTCGAGCAGGCACGTGATTATCAAGCCAAACAAGCCTCCTCCACCACCCCGGGCTTCCTGCAGGCATGCGCTCGCATTTATATATTCTTTAAGATTGCACATGCATTGCAACACATACAGTACACAGTCTCACACGGCCATTTATGATGGAGAAATAATGGCGGCGGTTAGTGAGACTGGCACACAGACACCGTACCAGCCGTGTTCACAGTTGACCGCAGTTATCCACAGTCATGTATTCACACTTTTTTCTCCGATTATTTCTCCCTGTTCTTCTCTTTCTCTCCCACTCATCTTTCAGGTGAATGCCTGTCTGTGATCCACCGCGGTCTTGGAGTGCAGATTGCAATTTACTCTCTCCCTATGGGTGAGGTGTGTGTGTCCAGGTTGTAAATATGCCTCTCCTCTATTTCTTCTCTCCCTCTGTTGCAGCCTTTCTCCCCTCCGTCTGTAGTTTCCCTGCTGCCCGTATGGCCAGTAATGAGACTGTGCCTGATCAGGTCGCCCCGGTGTTCCAGGAAAGATCTCACTTGAGCCACTGGCCCGTAATGGAATCTGCATCTAATGCATACATAAATCACACCTCTTTCAGGACATTTTCATATGCATAATGTCTTTCAACCCCCCCCTACTCCTCTCCTTCTCATTCCTCTTTCTCTCTTTCCACCCAATGAGCTTTGTATGGAAGGATGTGGAGGTGTAGGGGGTGATGGAGAAGAATGGCAAGATAGAAAAAGAGGTGATGAAAAAAGAAAAAAAGAAAAATGGAGACTTGTCTGTAATTCTGCTCTGTGTATTGTGCTGACAAGACCGGCTGAGTGGTGAGATGATTCTGAGATTGGGGAGGATCTTCTTTAGGTGGCAGCTCAACATCTGTTTTCGCCGTCTGCATCCTGTGTGACTGTGCTCTATGTGAGCGTGAAAGACAGTGAAAGAGCGGAGGAAAGAAAGAAGCCGAGAAAAGGGGGGGGGGAAATACATTTAAAATGTAACAGCAAAAGAAGCGCGGAGTTCTTGATAATTCCCTGCATTTGCTTGGACTTTGGGGAGATTTGAGGAGGACAGCTGCTCTGGCCTCTTTCTCTCCCTTCCCTCTGTCTCTCTCTCCTCTGAGGCTTTGTTATGTTAATTCAGACGGATGTGGCGGATTCACAGTGATTTTTCATCTGCCGGTGACGAGAGATAAAAGGCGAGTGACGAGTTGTCGCGATCGTCCTCACTGTTCGCCTCTCAGTCGCTAACAAGCCGCTGCGTTGTACCTCCGCCATTTTCCACGTGCTCCATTTGCATCTGCGAGCCTGCACTTCATCCTCCCTCCTAAAAGTTTATGCCTCCTCGTTAGGGCCACGTAGGTGTGAGATTAAAATGTTGGGCGCACACTTTCATTTTCATGTGACTGAGCAAGTGTGTGCAGTTGTGTGCATGCGGCTGGCGATACGTGTGTGTGTGTGTGTTTCGGTTCTACATGTGTGAGGCATGTGTGCCGTAAAGAAGATATTACCATACAGAATCTGTGCTACTCAGTGTTATTTATTTATTTGAGTGCCTCCTTAGTACGAGGCACTTTTCTCCCCGTAGGTGCTCTGCATCTCTTTAGATGATACAAGCTGCCATATCAGCACAGGCTAACCCATTCTTAATCACATTTGCATTTTTATTTTGAGATATTCCTCAAACGTTTGCATTATTGAGGATTTATGATGAGCTCTTCGCCTGATCCTCCATCAACTTCACTCATAAAGAAGGTTCTCCATAACTCACAGGCGAGTGGAATATGCTGTCCCCCAGAAGTAATTAGATAGCAGAATTGTGATATGGAAAGTTTGAATAAATCACTTTGTTTATGAGTGCTGAGGCCTTGAGAAGAGGGGAGTCAAAAGGGAGGCCTATTCACACCGTGTGAAGAAACACCCAGGGAGCAGTTTTGTTACAGTGCAGCTCAAGTGTTTGATTTTGATCTTTTATACCTGAAATATCTTATTGAAGATAATCGAAGTTCAAAACAAGACGTGTCGTTTTTTTTTGTGTGTGTGACTGTTGCGATACTGTACACGCACAGTAATAGTTATACAGGGGGTAGGAAAACAAAGATCAGATATCTAAACCAAATGTCAACAAGCCGAAGACGTCTCACAGAAAAACTGTGTGAACTAAGGCGAGTACAACAAAGTGTAATTGAACCAGGAAGCCTGTCTGCAGCTGCACTTTAGAAGACTCTTAAATGTCTGTTATGACCCGCAAAGCAAAGATAGTGTGAGCAGATGTGGTGCTGAGCCTTTTTTTTTCTTTGTAAGCCACATATAGGTCTGGGTCACAAGTGTTCACATTCATCTCCTGAATCAAGACCGATAAGTCACATTACCAAAGTCCTAAAGATTTGTGCTCAGAAAATAAATATATCTTAATCTTTTGCTTTTAAAGAGACTATGTAGTTGCTTGGTTTTTTAAATATGGCGACTACCATCTATGGGTCTTAGTGGAACGGCAGCCTCCATGGTAACACATGCATGACACGAGATGAAAGGTAAATGAAACAATGTTTGAGAGGGAAAAAAAAGACAAGTGTTATAAACGTAGGCCTAATTCTAGTAATAAATGACTGACAACAGTATTACCAGGAAAGATGCAAACTTCTATTGTTATTCAGTTAGTGCAGCGTTGACTGGAGAATGGCAAACTTGAGTGTGTAGGCTATACTTTTACAGTTTATATCACGTAGTCGTCACACTACAACATCATCTCCAGCATATTATTCCGTGGTTAGTAAAGGTATACCATTATAATCTTTAGCTTTTTCATCAGATACTACTTTTGCCTTTACAGCACTTGCACTGACAGTAATCCTGCTACTACAACAATACTTTTACCTGTTAGAACTACCAGATAAAAGTATTGAAGAGAGCTGACTTGCATTTCAACTACAGCTAATAAGCTGCAACTGTGATGGAGTTTGGGTTTTGCTCCACGCTGGGCTCTTCTTCGTCTGCAATTCGGACCGAACTGCTCTCTGTTGTAGTGGCTGTACTGGCTCATAGAGGCAGTCAGAGTAAATAGGTCAGGGTCATTCTACACATCATGGCATTGTTGGAGCATGTCTGGGGTAGAAAAGATGTCACTTAACATTTACACTTACATAGGGCACCTTTAAATGTTGTTTATTATCTCCTTTAGTGTGATTGGATGCTGCCATTAGCAGGGTTTCCATTGCTGCTTTTCATTCACATTTAGAAGACATTATAAAGAAAGTGTTAATGGAAAGCTTCCACTAATAGCCACATGTGCAAGTACAAGTTTATGCACTGGATTCTGGTGATCTTCACCTGTTTCTAAGAAGAAATTATACCTATTAGGGAGCATGACAACACTATTACACTCACATCTAACTTGATAAATATGTGGCAGGACAACCAGAGGGCCCAGGCAGGGGATCAATCCCACAACCTCCCGGGTGAGAGTCATGCGCACTTGCCAGTCAGCCAAAGGGATATCCCTGTGGCCAAGTAGCCAGGGCGCATGATCATTCGGAGGCACACAGTGACAGGACCCACACAGTGTCACAAATATAAAAAAAAATTAAAAAAAACAACATTTTTTAAAAAGTATATTAGGCTACTAGGTGTTTTCTGGTCTTGAATGTAGCAATGAAAACTTTGATTGAAGAGATCCAGATTTTTGGATCTGCCCTTTCGGCTACCAGCTCCTCAGTTAGCGGCATTTTATCTTCTGTAATTTAGCCACATTTGGTCAAATGTATGTATGCATGCATGCACATACATGCATATAACTATAACTGCTTAGTAAAATACATCATCATACAAACCCTTATTTAAAAGGGTTTAAACCGTTTTTTCAACGTATTTATAAACAAAAAATGCCTATCTTAGTTGTTCATGCTTTTGTTTTTAATGTTATGAAAGTGCTCAGTAGCTTTTGGGTTTGCAGCTTTCATTTATTTTTATCTCTCCAGTCTGAGTACTTCCTCTCTGCTCTCCTCCACCTTTTTACTGTACCACTGTTTCTACCATTCACCTGAAGGTACAAATCTGTCCCAAAATAGGTGTATTCAAAAAACACTTAATACTGTACAAAAATAAATGGAGAACCGTAAAGATATCTCAAAGCAGCACATCTAGAGGTTTATGATGCAAAATAAAACCACATGCACACTATTAAAATGAAAAGAATAAAACACCTATAAACATGAGAGCCAGCTCTTACAGTGTATATACACAGAGCTCACATATTGAGTATATTCCCTATTGGAATGACAATAAGCTCAAGTGACTGACTAGCATCTTTGTAGACATACTGTAATATCTGAGATAAATAGATTACGGGGAATTTCTGACAAGAATTTCCTGCATTTTTCCAGTTGTGGATGTCTCCTGCAGCGGATTGTTTTCCTCCTCAAGGTGGGTTTCCTGTACTTCTTCACCAACCTCTGATGGCAGTAAGCAACCAAATTCTTCTTCACTTCTAATAATGAAAAAGAGTTTCATATTTCTTTATTGTGTCTTTTAAAACGATTCACACTTGACAGTCTGGGGACTCCATTTCAGACAGGTGTTGCATCATTCTTCCAATCTGAATTTGCTTTTCCAGTGCTTTGTAAACTAACAGCATCTTTTAAATAATGTGTTCCCGCCTTTGCCAGAGGCAGCACTGCAACAGGAATTACTGAATGACGAGAAAAAGACAACAATGAAAAAGAAACTCGCTCATCTATTAGGTAATGCAGGTAACTTATCGTCACGTAAGAGCAAAACATGGAACTGATTCAAATCCTAGCAGTCTTGGATTAACCACATTAATATTAGACCTTTTACCTCCTTCTTGGTCCACATCTGACATCTGACACATCTACTCATTTCTCTGAACTATCTTTCTACATGTATGTATGTTTTGGATGTGTTTACATGTGTCTCTCATGTCATGTGCAAGGCACGTGTTGTAAATTCACACCTACCTCACTCTAAAATTCGAACCATGTTTGAGCTTTTACAGTGTATTCAAAGTTCTGCACCCAATATTTTCACATCACCAAATGACCTATGTGTTGAACATAGTAATTTGAGGGACACTGGTTTGTAAGCTTGACATCTTCCCAGGTTGTGTTCAAAACATTTCTATAGAGTAAATCTTAAAAAGGCCTATGATCTGGTTTGCACACATGCATGCAAATATTTTTTCCAGGCGGTTGTAAAAGTGAAACTATAAGTTTGAGTCTGAATATACAGAGTTGTAAAGCAAAGCTAAGAGATACAAACTTTACTATCAAATATTGCAAAGCTACTTTGGATTTAAAAAAGTCCTGTTTTGTGCCCCATTTATGATCATGTGCTGTTTCTACAGCTAATGAAGTTTTTTTAGGAGAATGCTGATGGAAGATGTAATGGACTCTGTGTACACAATGCTGAGAAACTAAAACTCAGTAGCTTGGTTGTAGTCTTGCCTTTTGTTTACACTGTAACAGAGTTTTATATGGAAAAAAATGTAAAGATTTGACTATGGCCTCCAGAGTGAAACTTTTTGGCAACACATGGCGAGTCCTGTCTGTATAAACTGGAACTGGAACAGGAACATTTTGGCAACTATGGCGTCTCTCTCATCATCTTGCACTCATGCAAACAGACTCCCGGAAAGCACAACATCAACAGTGGCAGAACTCTGTTGCATGTTTTTAATTTATTTGTCTGTTGAAAGTAATGTTGAATGTTACAGTCAAACTAATAAACATTATATCTAGATCGAGTCCCATTCATATCAATAATTATATTAAAATGTGAAAAATACAAACATATAAAAGTGGCATTGGTGTCGCCATCTTGCATTACTACTGTATAAACTGTGATGTGAAGGGGTTGGTCAGATCAGCGGTACTGAGTCTTCTTGTCTGCATCATAATCAGAGACAACAGAGTGAACGATGGGAACAGGTGAGCCAAAAGAGAAGAAAGGAAAAAACAGGGTTCACCGCTGGATTATTCTTTGGTGTAAAAACAACTTCTTCTGAAATGGAGAACAGTACTTACTGCTGCCGCCTCAGAGGAGGAAGAACCCTCCGATGGGCCTGACTCCAGCGTCTGGAGGAACTCCAGCGTCTTGACTCTGGAGGAACATTTCAAAGAGCAGAAGACTTTTGAGTCTGGCAAGCTAGTCACCCGCAAACTTAAGCCTGAAGCTGTTCCATGTTTTTATTTTCTACGACTATAACCTGAGCTCTATGATACACTACAGCGGGTCAGCACATCAGTCCAACGTGATGACGGGAGTCACGGGACACCAGGCAAGCAGAGGAGAGACAAGTAAAGTTAAGTGGGCAGGCACTAAGTCATCAACCATGTCGTCTATCCAACACAGACACAGCTCTCTGACCCCATTTGAGCCTCGTATTAAACACCTTTCAGCTCAAACAGCAGCACTCTGAAAATGCTAATGTTTAGCCAGTAGCATTAGAAGGAAGTGAAATAAATGTTTCATCAGATGCAAATGGAAAAATAGTTTGGATCTTTTCCATCATATTCTTGTTTCATTTATTTATCTTATTTTACGTTAAGCCACTGGTGATTACTGGCTTTAGCTGCTGTGACAGACGGGGGTCCTATCATTAAGTCATGTGCCGTGGTTACCTGCCCACAGGGATATCTCTTGGGCTGACTGGTCAGCACACATGGCTTTCACCTGGGAGTTTGTAAAATCAATGCCTGCCAGTGACATCACGCCGAGATGGCTGTTCCTTGTCTCGGTACCTAGCTAGAATTACTAAATTAATTTAGTCCTATGTGTCGTTTTAGCTATTTTTAAAAACACATTTTAGGGTGGATGTTTTTTTCATGTAGGCTATATTTGAGCAATTTCTGGGCCAAAAAGGGGATGTTTCATTTCCACCGTGAAGATGCAGAAGTTACATGCACCAGATAACGCATTGCATGCAACACATCTGTTGTGTTGTGCTTCACAGTCTCATGAGGGTAAGACTTGAATGTGTTGTTACAACTTTCACTGCCTGGTAGAGGCCTGGCATGCACACTGGTCACATTTACTTTTCTCCTGTGTGGAAATAGTTTTCTTTAAAATACGCAAAGGAAAATGTTTTGTATTTTGTGTGGAAATGGGATGTAAACAAGGTCTAATGTTTCATTTTGGCGTATATTGAAGGCCACATTGAAACCATAATAAGGCTTACCTTTTACTGTATTTTTTCTACAGATCTACAAACATGCTAATATCCAAGGATGCAAGATTTTACAAGATGAGGAATCTAATTTTTACAACTTCACAAGAAAGGGGAAGTATTAGCAAGGTCATATATTCACTTTGTGTCATTTTGATTTGAAATTAGAAACATAATATGCATTTCCCGCCTTTGTCTTTGTCTTGCTATAGTAAGACACAGAGCTGCCCATCCGAGCAGATGTGATGTCACTCTCACCGGCCTACCAAGGCCTCTGGCTAATTTCTTGCCATCACGGACATAAAGGAATCATGTCAAATCTTTTATTTTCACAAGTCTAAAAGATACAAAAAAGGCATCTTTTCTGTACTTTTACTATGTTCTTAATTTAACACATGCTAACTTCTCATAGTTCCAGGAAGTGCTCAAGATTCATTGATTCATGAATGAGTACTCAGAGCTGTTTTCTCTTATTTTGTCTTTGCTGATTTAAAGACTCACTATTTAACTTTATAACAAAATATGGCAAGATAAAAGAGATTCTGGGTGGGGGAGTGATCCCACCACCTCCCAGGTGAAAGTTATGCACACTGACCAATCAGCCAAAGAAATGTCCCTGTGGCCAATAGCCGGGGCACATGATCAATCAGTGTCATAGTGACAGGAGCCCGACTGTCCGAAGAAAAAACACAGAATGTATGAACGGAGGAGAAGGGAATGTTTCTACATTAAATCAAAAAGAAAAATTTAACTGCTATCCTTAAAAACAAACAACAGCAAATTACTTCAGAACATTGATATTTTGTGTCTCAATCTTCGTCAAGGTGGAATCTCATGGGACGAGATTTTAAAAGAATTACGGCTAATGTGCTAAACACCATTCAATGGAAACACCTGCAAACTGCAACTGTACTTTCTTGAAATATTAGAAAGAGCTTATATCTTTTATTTTGTGAAAAAATGTAATGGAAATGCAGCTTGTATTACAATGGTTAAAAAATAAAAATTGTGAAATGTGGTTTCTCAGCCTTGGGATGCAAAGCCAATGATGACTCCAAGAATGTGCATAATAAATGCTAATTGTTATCAAAACAAGTCAGAACCTCTGGGTTTTAAGGTGATAGTTATGTAGTATTACTTTATCACATACAAGAAAACAAAGTCATGTATATGTATCACTGGTATAAATTGAATGATGAAAAAAGAAAAGTTAGAACAATAACACAATCAAAGACAAGGAAGGAGTCTAGACCATTCCTGTATGTATTCACACACACACACACACACACACACACGGACACACGCACAC
>JBBBVT010000024.1:5647090-5658021 GCA_037177035.1 Craterocephalus eyresii | reverse complement strand
AACATTAATAACACAATAATAAATAATTTAACACATTCAAATTTTAGCATTGATAAGTAAAGGAGGGGGGGGGGGGGCAGGAGAGTTGACAGAACAAACAGCGATGGGGAGGCTGAGATAACTTTTTTTTTCCTTTTGCCTTTTTATTTTTAAGACTCATAAGTCTATTTATATTCTGTAATTCCAATGAAGCTGAATTCGCTTCAGGCACCACACTAAACAGCCCAAAACAAAGGACTGGTAGCTGGCCATGTTGCCCCAAACCACAATTTATCCAAACTGCGGCTTCATGCTCGCTATATTCCACACATGTATTTCTTTTGAAAACCGCAATCTCTCCAGCAAACAGTCACAATGTTCGGTATCGGCTAACAAATTAATTCCAATAATATTCAAACACGGTGGCGGCAGCGGCAGCAGCAGGTCATCTTTATTCAGCATTATGCACCCGTGCCGGCCGCCGTCTACTTTTGAGTGTTCTGTTTTTCCAGCAATCTGTTTCTGATATTGCTCTATTTTCCTGAGACAGAATGATACTTTTTTTATTTATTAATTTTTTTCTTTGCACTGGCCTCGTAATACTATTACACCACCCTTAATGGAATCTCTGCACTGAACCCCCCCTACCCCTCACCCCTTTACTAACACCACCGCAGCCTCTCCACCCTCTCAATTTGAATAAATGCATTCAATTAAATCAAAACCTGCAATACTGTAGCTTTTAATTGAAAGGAAATTATCCTCTATATGATTTCAGAAACGATCTCAGGGGAGGTAGTGGTGCTTTTCAACAACTCACCAATTAGACACTTGTCTCTTAAATGGAAACTACCTCCAAAGGAAATGCCCCGCATTAGGGCTTAATGATTTGGGCACTTACCAATTACGGTAGCAATGAATTTCTTTTCTCGTTAAAACAAGACATCATTTTATGGATTCATAAAAGCCGCAGTTCTGTACAGTGTTGAGGCTCAGGGGGAGCTATAAGCAGTGCGGTTACATCATTTATTCCCCAACATGCTATCATTTAATATTGGTGTATTAATCTGATAGATGCAACATAGCATGTATCAAGTTGTTTCTAAGCGTCACAAGTGTTCACGCTCACTTTTGTGGCCCTTATTGTAAAGTGTTACCAGTTAATCTATATATTTATCTGATGAAGTCCAATGATTCTGTGATCAAACTCTTCTCCATTCAGTGCAGCCATAATATTGACAAAAGAGGGCAGCAGGCTGCCACTGAATGACCGCTGGAGAAAGAGAGAAGAAAAGAAGACGGGTGAGATTTTGGCCGAAGAGATTGTGCGTCTGGTTTTGCTCATGAAGAGCCTGTCTGCTCGCCTTGCCTGCCTCCTTGGCTGTCTGTCTGTGTGACTGACTGCGAGATTGGTTTATTTTAGTTCATCATCCCTCTCATCAATCTTTTACATGGGACTGGGTCAGCAAAGATGACAAAAGTGAATCGCTTATGTGGTCTTAAGTTTCTGGCAGCGACTCGGTGTGAGTAAACACAAAAGACTTGCTGTTCGCTTTCTTCTTCAATTCCCCTCACCCCACTCCCACCCCCACCCCCAGCAACACCCACCCACCCTTCCTTCTCCCCCTCCTCCTCGTCCTCCTCTGTCGTCCGCTCCCAGTTTCTGTCTCTCCCCCTTCACACACTCTCCACTCACCCCTTTCCACAGATATATGAAGGCAATATGTGGATCTGGTTGGCTTCTTGAACTAGGTGCCAGACCACATCTGAGAAGTTGTGCTGAGGGAGCAGATTGCACAGTGACGTCTTCCTCTTCTGCCTCCTCTTCATTTCGCTCCCACTTGAGGTCATGCGAGTGACCGTTGATTGATAGATTCTTTTATTCGGTCGTACGTCTAACAATGAAAAAGTTGTTCTTCCAAACATCCGTTTCAGGTTAATTCCCAGCCGTGGGCTCTGCTGAGTGTCCGCCGGACTGCAGACCATGCAGGTGTGACACCAATGATGAAGGACTCGCAACTAATCGAGAGGAAAAAATATAAAATAGACCTGCATGGAAAAAGAGTATCCACTTTGCCTTTTGATTCAAATACACTTCAGATGGTGTAGAAGACTTGTCAGAGTGGGGGGGGGGGCCTAAGGGAACATTGGGACACAGTCTAACACACATGAAAATATGAAGAACCTGCCCTGCTTCTATAATTTTATTATAGACTTAATTCCTTTGACGTTCTCAGATCAATAAATCAGATTTTCTGTTCCCAACCCAAACATATGTCAGGTTGTGAATTTTAACAGATGGTAAGGGCTCTCTCTCAATATATATGCGTTATATAGAACTGTTTAACGTCCATTTGTGGGGAAAAAATGCATAGTTGTGCATTCTGTGGGAATAATTATATTTAGTATCAGCTAACCTGTCTGTTATTTTCTCTGGTTATCAGTTTGGTCCATAAAATGTCAGATAATATCACAATGTCTCTAAAATCCCAGCTGACATATTTAAATGTCTTGCAAGCCACAGTCTAAACCCCCAAAGATATTCAGTTTCAGTAAAAGGAAACCGGCAAATATTCACATATGGGGAGCAGCAATCAGGGGATTTTGACATGTTTTTATTTAAGTGACCCAGAGGGTATTATCAGAGCTTGGGTATGAAATATGAATGAGAAAGAAATATGACAGATCTCTATGTAAATACAGAGAAAACACACCTTAACATACATCATCATACACTGTAAAGTCAAATTTCTTTAATATAGCAAAATTCAAACCGTAAATATTTCTTAGAATGTAAACAGTTTTTTACATCTTCGCATTGTCTTTGCATTGAGTCCAAAAGTACTTTGATACACAGTTTCAAACAATTTTATGGTTATTTCAGATATTTTGCATCAATGGGGCGGTGCAGAAATAATAAAAGTTGCTGTTGGCTACTTTAAATCTAGTTAAAATCCGTGAGATTACATTTGAAAAAGAACTTTCCCATCACGTTATCTTTTGTCTTGTTTCAGCTGGTCTTTCACTCCCCTAAAGGAGAGGCTTTAGATAAATGTTGTGTCTTTGTGACCTAAAGGTTAACTAGAAACACAAAACAAAACTCGGGGAGGGAAAAAAACAACTGGAAAGAAAAATTACAACTTAGCCAAAAACTGTGAAAGCACAACTCTCCAGGAGCATGTGACTCACCATGCAAACTGCTCAGCCACAGACGTGATCTGCTGCTTTCCAATTCGGCCTCCGCCGCCCTCTTCACTCACCAGCTCGCACACATACGTACAGCACGCAGAGAACATGGGCGCAGGGTCGGCCAGCGCACATGAGAGAAAGAGACGCTTTGAAAAATAAGCCCTCATTTGGGCAGAGTGGATTCAGATGGTTTGGCTGCAGCTCAAAGGCGAGCAGCTCTCTGGGTCAGCTTATTATTTCAATGGATGCAAGGCGCTGATGTTCTCAAGTGTGGTGCACTTCAATCAAGCAGCCCGGCAGCTCAGCACATGGGTCAAGGCTATATGGCCTCATCTGTCGGGGCCCGGGCAGATCGTGGCTTGTCCCATAGCGGTTTGGACGGGGCCCCGAGTCCCTCACTGCTCTTATCCCCCCCCACTAAGTCTCCTGCATGAGACAAACCGGGCTGTAAATTGAATTCGGCTGTGGTGAGGGAATCCCAAACCTGTCCAGAGAAAGAGAGAGGGAGAGAGACAAAAGAAAAATCACCAATAGATGCCAAGTTTGGCAGGAGTAAGGAAGAGAAAAGACAGATGTTTAATTTCCCTCGGTGTGTGAGTGGCGAAGCTGAGAGGTGTGGATTTGTCTTAGTTAGCAGAGGAAGGGGGGGGGCATCATTCTCATGTTTGCATTCCGTCAAAGTGTTTGTGTTTGTGCTGAAAAATATTTTAGACTCTTATTTCTCTCAAACAGAGGAGAGCGTAATTAACATAAGCAGACTCTCCAAACAAAAACAAACAATTAAACTCATGAGTCACAAAAAAGTATGGAAGTAATCTCTGCCGTTTCGTCTTTATCTTACTTTCTAGCCGGTCTCAAGTGATTCCTCGTTCACGCATTTAGTTGTATAAACATACTTTTGTTTGTTCGGCTGAGGACTCATTATTACCATAAAGTATTGCTTTCCCTCTTTTAATGTTGTGGCGGTGAGTTCCATAAACATTGGCTGCAACCAAATCACACTACAATTGACCACACAGAGCAAGAGATACCTCACGCTCACACAAAACGGGACCAAAAGAAAAAAAAAGCAAACTGCCAAAACTAATAAACACTTAACACAACGGAGTGAAACACAATCACCAGCTGAATGAGAGCCATCATGTGCGCTTGACCGAGCCCCCTGACTGGTCAAAGGCAGCCTTGCGAGAAGGTTAACCGGACTATATTTGTTGTTAATCCAACGTGGGCATCTGTTCCATTGCTTATATTAGCAGTTATCGACAGCACCAATATTTGTCATGGCCCTGGAGTTGTGTAATTCAGACTTACCAAAGCGTACCATGCACCACCATGGTCTGTTTCCCCCCCTCTAGCCAAGCCCTGATAGGGTAATGTGGGATGTAATGATGGCCAATTAGAAGGGATCACGAAGCAGGACATACAAACAGAACCCAGCAGACCAGGCCCTTTTGTGGCTGCCGGCACTTTCTCTTTATCAGGTCTGGTGGACATGAGAATGAGTTTGGATTTCAGTGAAGCCAAACTGATCTGAAATCACTCTTCTTAAGAAATTTTAGTGGACTTGAAGTTCCACGAGGTCCCTAACTGTGCTGGGTAGGGCCAAAACACTTTGGACCACCCAGTTTCTAGTTGCAGCAAATTTGTGCAGCCATGCAGGCAGCGCCTTGATTCATAGCAGAGCTGATGGCCAATGTCTGAATGAGTGCAGTATGTGGCAAGAGGAGATAACCTCCAGCGCTCCATATCGGTAATTGGCCCTGATGAATTGAACAGCCTTCGAGATTTGCTTGGTGCAAATTGAATAAAGGCAGTTTTCCTGCTGTAGATGTGTTAGATAGCAATACTTCACAATGACTTGAGCACGCAAATAGGCTACATTTGTGTATCTTTCTACTGGCCCCTTTAATAAGTTATAGTGTAAAGACAACTTAGCCTTTGTGTTTAGGTGCCCCTTTGCTTACACAGACATATTTCAAAAAGTGTTTTTATCTTCTTTTCTTTTCACTTTCATGTACTTTTTGTTCAAAATAATCCTATGAAACACACAAATAAGTGCATAAACGTTACTAAGATGTTGGAGAGTATTCCTGTTTATAAGTTACTGTCAACACTAGTTAGATGGAGTGATAGAGAGACTATAAAAATCCAAAATCTCTCAAAGTCCAAGTTGTTAAAGTGAAAGTTATCATTTTTTTCCAGCCAAAAAACTTCTTAAAAAAGTTAGCACTCAATAAAAAGTCATTATTTATTAAGGTGATGTAAAAAAAAAAAAGATTTCAAGGTTAAAGCATACCATAAAACCTGAAATATTACTCTATCCTAATGATCTCTTGATGACACTTTAGTCTGTGTATGCAAACATGACCAAGTCTCAACCCAAACTGTAAACCACACATACCAGAATGCTAATTTGTGATGTTTATGACAGAAACAATCTGGAGCCGGCTACAACTGCTGTGAATATGCGACTGGCAAAAAATATATTTTTGCTAAATCACTCATAAATGTGTTTAAATCTGTATTGTATTAACAGTTCTCAAGCGGAAAAACCCACAACACAGGAAAATCTCCCTGAGAAGCGTCTCCCAGCGTCAACACTTCAGCTACACAGAGTGCACAAACGATGTCATAAGTGCCTCTTGCATTATTTCCAGCTATAGGATTAACTCGTTTTTTTCCTGCCCACCAATAAGAAACATATGAATTTACTTTGTGCGTCGATTTTTACCCTTAATGCTTTCAGACTGTAAAAGATGATGGAAGAGATACAGAAACGCTTCAGATGTTTTACAGCCAGTTTTACCAGCAGTAAAAATTGCCTCACTTTATATACAGTAGTACTATTCAGTGTCTGCTGGGTAACACGTGGGCATCTTGATACAGTATGGAAAACATATAAAACACAGTCACGGACAGCGTGTGGGGTGCTACAAATTACATGAAATAACATTTGGATGACATCTGAATTCACCTCTAAATGAATAAGACATGTTGGACATGGATTTACAATAACTGTGAGGCCTGCAGGGTAGGCTGGATAAAAAATATCACAAGTTTTCAGACACAAGATGTACTTTGGTTCTAAACTTATTTATATCCACTGAAATCTTCATGGTTTTTTATTAAAAAAGATTCTTGCTTTTATAGATTTAGTTTCTTTAAACAGGTTGGAGCTGTGTCAGAATAAACAGAAAAAAATGATTACAAAAAAAAAACTTCCCTCTTTATAATGAGGACAATTAGCTGCTCTGAATCCAAAATCTTCTGATCCCCAGACATATATAGCTGCTTTCGCCAATGTACTGCTGTCCTGAAATGTTCTACAGATGTCCCAGAGTGGTTGCATGTGAGAAAACTAATATCCACAGCATTCGCTTTGGACTTCTTGCAAAGGTTTTCAACACAGCACCCTGGTGAATGTCTGGAAAATAATGGGTCTGGAACCATTGTTTGAACTTGTGATTTTTTGAGAGGTCTTGCTAGGATTTTGTGAGCTTTTCTGCCGACCTATTTGCTGCTTTCAAATCACTTATTAATATTATGGATACAGTTGCATACAAGTACATTTTTATAGGCTGCCAACAAAACACAAACCTACTTTGCGTGCTTTAGAAAGATCCTGTATGTTCACATTTTTAGAGAGCATCTCCAGCAAAAAATCTCCTTTGTGTGACCACTGACCATGGAAAAATCCACACCAAAATTGTCAGCAGAGAGACTTGTGTGAAAAATTCTGTTTTAGTTTGGTTGAGTGTATTCTGGGTTATATCACGCTTTAAGTTCAACTTGGATAACAAACATCTTAAAAACCCAATTTGACACAGTAAATCAGTTGCTCTCTGTACTCTGTAATTAAGCTCTGTGTCCTTAGAATATGTTTGAACAAAACTGTGCACTGGCACATTTAGTCAATTTATTCCTCATTCATTGCCTCAATTAAATGGAGCTGTAACTGGATATAGCAAATTGCTTTGTCCATATGCTCAAATAGTGCAAACATACTGTAAATTGACACTTCCTATCCGAAGACTTCAAAGAAATGTCCTCAAGCTTTTGAGAAGGAAGGAAAAAAAACACAAGGGCAAACGTTATAGTACGAACAAAGTTAAATACGTTCCCATTTTAAATGTCTCTTTTTAACTTTTAAAACATTGTTATCTGTTTTTCAAAACTTATGAGGAGATGACGTGGAGTGAATCCTTCTAAAAAATCTTTGTGGTCTTATTAATAAGGTGGATGCAGAACTGCTGAATCAGCTGGAGATGAGATGAGACTGGTAAATCTAGAGCTCAGAAGTGGCAAATTATGTCTGATAATATGTATACAGCAAAAATAAGTAACCATGCTGTGAGAATGTTAACAAATCTGGTGAGAGATTCACAGTGTCATACATGAAACCAACAGGATTGATTTTAAATGAAGGAACATGTAGCCAGTTTTCAAAGATCTTAGTTAGGAAAAGTGTGGTGGTGTCAGGATGTGACTATTTATTTGAGACCCACAAACATGGCTCAAAGTGTTTTTTTCTCCATTGGGGGCATCTTCAAGGACAACCTAAGACCTGCAGGAGATTCTTCATGGATGATCCATCCAACCAAATGTAACTTAAGCCCTTTGTCAGAAATGACTTCCTCATTCATTCGTCCTTGATGTTGGGCGATCAAGTAAACTCATAATTTTTATCAGGGAATGCTTTTTGATGTAATTTTCTTTACACCATAACGTAGTCACGCAGATGGACAAGTCAACTAAAAAGTATTTGTATTTTTGTGAAATTTTGTGTAAATTTAAACTTCTTTCTGTAAGTAAGGGCATTTTAATTAACTATTTCCTTTAATTCTATTGCATGTATTGCATCACATATGAGCCACAACAAAATTCAATTACAATGTACTGCTCAACATGCCAAAGTTGAAAGCTTTTTTTTGAAAACATTTTATTTGTATGAAAGGTTTCTTGATTGTACTTGATAAACCAGATTTAAATTGTTTCTATTTGCTGGTTACTTAACATTTTGTCATTCATTCCGTCTACTCTATGCGGTGCATCAAACCTCATTTACATTCAGTCTGCACTAGAAATGTGCAAACTTTTGGTGTCACCAAACTGCATTTGAGGATATGCAAGGTCCAACACACCTGTGAAAAGATTTGCATTATATCCCAACACTGCAAAAAAAGCTTCCTTTTCTACTCTCAATGTCAGTTTGTTTGTATAAAAAAGGGTTGAAATATGCCTCTGATAAACTTGAGTCGCTTGCCACACAATTTTTGAATGTGCCTGCACTTTTCTGAACAGTTTCTGCGGAGGACCTCTCAGACAGATACGTGAAACAAACCATCTGCCACATCTGGTTTGTTAAAATCTGCTGGCAAAACAAATACTGCTGGAGTTGACTGCATATGCAAAACCTGCTTTCCCCTACCTCAGTCTGAGGCAATTGTTTAAAGAATTACGACAAATATTGAGCAGTTAATCTGCCATCGTTTTCGCCTGCATGACTAGAAAATTTGACAAGTGGGAAGGCAGTAACTGCAAATTATTCAGAAAGGCTAAGAAGGCCTTTATGAACATCACTTACATTTTATGGCAGCATCTTAACACTTAACGAGCAAGCTGTATAAAAAATTAATAGATAAATGAACACAATAACTAAATTATATTGGCTCCATCTTTGCAGTCAGGAATTCTCCCACAAATGCTGCATTTCCCCAAGTTAACACCGCCAAACTGGACTTTCTCCCGCTCATAGTTTTACTTGTTCATCTTTAAATGCACACGCAGGCGTAAATTATGCTCCACTTTGCACATACGCATGCACTCTAGCACATATCACTGATACATGTGCACACTTCTCTTTGCCTTTGAGATGTCTCCAGTGGGTCACAAAGCGAAACAGGCGATTGACACCCTTTGGTTTCAACTTCTGTGACCCTTCCAGCAGCCTGTGAAGTAGGCAGAGAACAGCAGAGCAGGGCTCTTGGAAATATCTGCGGTCAGCTGCACCGGGAGGAGGGAGTGGAGGAAAGAAACTTGCTTTTAATAAACAAGATAATGGGTGCCATACGCCCCTTCTCACACCACCACCGCTTACAATCTCTCCTTCTCCCTCTCTTTCTCACTCCATTCCTCACTCTACCTTACATTTTCTATAAAAATTACATTCATCGTTCAAGAATGGTGGGAAAGATTGAGAGGCTGCGAGAGAGAGAGAAAACAAAGTTGATGGGGAGGGAAGGGGGTGGTGGTAGTGTGGGGGTGATCTTCAAACTAACAATTAACTGGCGTCAGGATGTTTATGGGCAGAGTTAGTTTAAGCGACTGGTCCTCCGTTAGTTCAGCTGTGGCCTTAAACACTCACGCTCTTTAATACCCAAATTATGCTCAGAGAGAGAAAATGACTGTTCATAATTTGTTCTCATTGGACTTTGACATAGAAGAAAAACCTATCACGGCAAAATCAAAGGACAACTTTCTCCCTGTAATTGAACCACTTGAGTTGAGTTTTTTGTTTTTTTAGTATTTTCACGAAGAAGTCATTCCTGCAATTTGAGAAGTCAGCAGCTCTGTGAAAGCATGTTTTTGTTTAGTTATGTGTACCAGAGTAAGGAACGCCTTACAATGCAATCCCATCTGCCTTGAACTGAAACCAATAAGTCTAACACCAGCACGACTGTTTCCAACAATCACAGTGAGGTGAAGATGGGTTGAGGGACTCACATGTGGCACAAGAACTCCTCACTGGGATTCAAACTGGAAAAGACGAGCGTTGAAATGCACACAGAAAGCTGTGGCGTGTGATTTTTTGGGGGATCCACCTCTTTGCCTGATGGTGAAAGAACTGACACGGCTTGACAGCCAGCTTGATATACAGTACAAGACATCCAGCTGGTGTTTCTTCTGGGAAGGTTTGAGCTTGCATGGGTATGTTTGTTGGCTAAAAGGTGCTTTTAAAAAAAAGTGCAGACTGAGTGAGGTGCATCCTAATCTTTGAGAGAATTTCCCTAAGTACAAATTAGTGAGGTATTTTGTATGCAGCAAATTGTGTGGACAAACATTGTAAAATCGGTCTTGGAGAATGCTTGTTTGTCTCTTTTAGGTCCTAAACACACAGAAATCTGCAGAAACATCTAAGTATTGCGTCTATTGTCTGCCTATGAACACAGTTAGGAGACTAGACCATAACATCAGATGGAACACCTAAATGGTTATTTGTGTCAAGTATCAAATTAGGGTCATCCTGTGTTCATCCCTTTGACTGTGTATTAGATGGACGGCTCCTCACTGTAGGTTTCTGAAGAGCTGAATTTAAGTTGATTGGACAGTTCCCACAGTCGTCATCTTGGCAGTGTCACATGTTTCGTCACTCTCCAAATATAAATTGCATCTAAATGCTAATTGAGTTGAGCATTATAGTCATAAAGGTTGACCTTTTTAACATAGGAGTCTATGGGGATTGACTTCCTTTTGGAGCCAGCCCCTACTGGATGAGAGGTGAACTGCACTTTTTAGGACTTAAGCCTGGGCTTCCGCTAGAGGTCAGGGAGTGGTGCAGCGAGACTAAATAACAATTTAAGTTTTTGCACTGCTTGCAAAACATGGACAAATTAGTGAAAAATATCATTGGGTAAACAAATGACAAACAAACGCACTACTCTCGTGTTCTCCGCGCACAGCAAGCAAATGCAGCTCACAAAATAAAATCCATCCTGAATTGTAAATAAAATAAACACATTACAATTTATTCTGTGCCATTTTGC
>JBBBVT010000024.1:5601988-5646990 GCA_037177035.1 Craterocephalus eyresii | reverse complement strand
TTGCTCAGAGTGGTTAAAGGAATTCACAGGGAGTTTGTGTGTATGCTCAGACGCATAAAAAATTAGGGGGAACATTGGTGATGACGCATATCTGGCCCTGGACTTGACCAGGTAATGGTCCGTAATGGTCCATGATGGGTAATTAAGAACCACAACGTGTTGCATGTCTCATAATATCCGTATCTGAATCCACTTAGATACATCTCATCCTGAACACAAAGACACGGCTATTGATTACTTTTTGATTGTTTTTTTTAAAGCAGCATCCAACTCATCAAAGACTACAGAATTTACTGGTTTAAAACCCTAGCAGAATTGATCCTTCATTCATATAATGAGATGGTTTTAACTGTAGGTGATGAAGTAGCAGCCTATAAACCGAAGACTATGCACATTTCTTGCTACATTTCTTTGACGGTAGTGGGATCGGGGGGATTGACATTATTGTTGTCGATGAAAGGGGGGCCCTGCAGAAAAAGTTTAGGAACCACTTCAAACTGTAAGGTTTGAAATAAGTCAGAAACAAGGAGAATAAAGTGGGTTTTTTTGTGAATTTGGTTCACCGCTGCAACAAGGGCCAGACCTTCAATTGAACCAGATGGTCTTCTCTGAAGGCTATAAAGACAGTTGTATGCCCAAAAAATACTCCATTAAACTGAGCAGTTTTACCAAGATGAATCGGTAACCTGTATTATACCTTGTCAGTTCTGTCAGAAAAGCTGCAAGCACACTTGACTACGACAGATAAAAACCCAAATGGTGGACTACAAGATAGGAGGTAGGCAAATTAACTTAATACAATATATCATTTTAAATACAAAGAAATATGTCGCGGGCCGAGGAAAAGGTCAGCTAAAACAGATACCGGGCGGTGCTGGAAGGATGGAGACAGGAGGGCAGTATTAAAAGTCTGTTAAAAGCTTTAAAAAGCTAAAATAAATAAAAATAATAAAAACCCTAAAATAACTAAAAGTCCTAAAAAGTCTGTTAAAAAAAAGTCATTAAAAGGTTGTTCAAGGGTTCCTTCAAAGCGGCTTGGCGGTGGGTCCGGTGGCGTCCGTGCTCGTGGTCTTCTCTGGTACCCCGGGGACGGGCCAGCCGCGCCTCCAGGCGGCCGTCACCCGAGCCGTAGGCCTGTTCCCCGGTACCACCGCTGCAGGCTTCTGGCAGCCTGGGTCCTTGACCTGCACGTTGCCACCTCCTCCCTGCTCACCGCCAGCTTCCTCCTCCGCCCTGAGTCACGCCCTCCTCATGATCTTACTCGTCCGAGTCCGAGTCCGAGTCCTGGTCATAGCCTGGTCATCTTCATCATCATCATCATCATCATCATCATCATCATCATCATCTTCATCCGGTAGCGGCCAGCCGAGGGTCGGCCGGGAGGCTGGTAACCCTCCCACACCGCTTCTCACCCTCGGCTCCCGTGTGTCTCTGTTCCTTCCTGGTTCCTTCCTGCCTCCTGCTGCCTGCACACCGGCTTAAATGTGTCCTTAATTGAGGAGAGGAGTCCTTCCACAGGTGCCGCCAATCAGTTCATTAAAACTCCTACTAGCTTGGAATAAAAACAAGTTTAAAACATGCAATAAAAAAACAGATAAAAACCACACTAAAACCAAGCTAGTGGGACACAGTCCAGTTCTGGCAGCACCTGCTTTTTCACCTTGTGACACCCTCCCCCGCTTTTTCCGTGGTCGTCCGCGACCACAGCAGTCCGCGACCACAGCAGTCCACGCCGGTGTGCAGGCCCTCCATCTTCCGCAGCGATCCGGTATCCTACCGAGAACGCCAAAATGTCACGGGCCGAGAAAAGGATCCGTTAAAATCTGATACCGGACCCACCACGAAGCCGCTTTGAAGGAACCCTTGAACGCTCTTTTAATGACTTTCTTTTAATAGACTTTTTAGGACTTTTAGTTATTTTAGGGTTTTTATTATTATTTTTGTTTATTTTAGCTTTTTAATAAAGCTTTTAACGGACTTTTAATACTGCCCTCCTGTCTCCATCCCTCCAGCAGTATCAGATTTTAACGGACCCTTTTCTCGGCCCGTGACAAATACATTAGAAACCAAAACTAAATTCAAACAAGAACTCAAGACTAAGTGTGAAAAATGCCTCTACATACTCATATTACATAATCTTGAGGGGTAAGAACAAGAAAAAGCTTCTTCTGCTCCGGTTATGTTGGACTTGACAAGAAAACCCTATCAATGGTGGGACAGAGGTTTGTGCTGGCTGGTGTCCAAGTCTTTATACACCTTACATGTTTATATACACATTTGAACTCTCTCCCTACCTCAGTCAGCTGTTCCTCAAAACCATACTTTCAATCTTGTTTAAACTTTCACAGCGGCAATTAAACATGAATGACCAATTTCTTCTTCCCATGTTTCTGCATCAACCTCACCCGCTTAAAAAAATTCAATAAACTTACATATTTTTTACAATTACTTAGTAGTTGTCAGACACCACATGGGAAAAAGATTCACTGAGTGACTGGCTGAAACAAAGCTGACAACCAGTGACAAAGAACACAAGAAGACAATGATCTGGAAAAAAAGCAAGGAAACCAGGCAGAAGAAATGCTAAGGGACTAATAATAAATGACAACCAGGTGTGACTGGGAAGAAGGAAGTAAATGCAACAGGATACATAAGGGGAAAACCTTGGTAAAGTAAAAAAGGAAATAAAACAGACAAAGACTTTGTCTAAAGTGAAAACCAAAGAACAGAAACATGAACTTATCAAGAATTAAATCAAAATCCATAGACCACCACAGTGGTTCTTGTGGGGAATCTTTGGGTAAAATGCTGTATGGACATAATTTTGTTCGAGGAACCAAAGTGGGGGAAACAGTTTTAGAAAGGACCCATGTTTTGCCTCATTCATATTGTTATCCTTATGCAAATTAGGCAATACAGACAAAAAGAGGTAGTCCAGTAGACAGTGGTCGATGCAGCCTTTAAATATGTAACATTTTCTTCTTTTTCTTCCTTTCGTGGGACCTATGCTACACTTTGCAACACTGCCTCCATATTCTATGGTTGAAATATTCCATTTGTATTTCTTGTTGACTCAATTAGTTCTTAAACTATTACAGACTCATTACTTATAAGTTTTTGCAAACAGCTTGTTTTCCGTCATATGCGAAATTCATGCTGCCACACAAATCCAACATTTGTAATTGTTTTATAAACTGAGGTAACTCTGCTACCTCTAAACCTAGGAGTTCTCATTGTAAACACTAGCTAACAAGGGTAGCTTATGCATGCTAGCTCGTTTTTCTTGTTCATTTCAGTTTTTTCTGTGCACATACATTGGGCAGCCATGTTCACATGAAAGTCAGATATAAGACACTTGTATGAATGTGAACTGTTTATTGAAACAGAACAGAATCAGAATTAAACAGTGTGGCTTGAAAAGTGAACCTAGCCACCAAATATCTGCAGGGCAGAGTAAAATAATCAATCTCGACAAGAAGTCGTTGATGTAGCTCATCCAATGTCTCCTTTGTTCATTTATTTTCTGTTTTGTTTTCCCAAAGAACAAATTAGATTATGGCTTTAAAGGATATCATTCAAACAAATTCTTGCTGTCATATAACTCCATCGTCTTAATCGTCAACAATTTGCCCTCTGCCTGTTTGACAAATGGGCTAAATCACAGCTGTTAGAGCTCCAACCATTTCCATTTGAACAAAAGGTGAACCAGATGAAATGTGTCTGTCTTTAAACAGCTGCAATCCTGACAAAATAAAGTAACAAAGTCAGTGAGTAACCTTGTGCTTTTATTTTAAAAAAAACACACACACTAAGAAAAGCCTTTCCATTTTATTATGTTTATTATTCATTGTTCATCGCTCCACCCCATCAAGAAACACAAACCCAAACAGACTCCAGACTTTTCTACTTAAGACACATCCTACCTTTTTCTATGGCTCTGTAATTCAAATTTATAGTGCTGTATGGTTAGAATAAAAAACAGAGGATCAGTATTTTGGATCATTTCCGTGTCAGAGCCCATGATTCTGTATGAACAGTAATTTACATCCTAGGCAACAAAGTGGTTTTCACCACAGAGTCATAGCTGTAAAACCACTGCTAACTGGTTGATGTGGATCCCAGCGTCTTGTGAAATGTAACGTCCCACAAGACTCCATCCTGGCCCTCGCCCTGCTGCTCTGGGACTCCTTTTTTATTAGCATGTCCATTCTTTTTTCTTTTTCTTTCTATTTTTTGCTCTCCCGCCCCTTTTCTTTTTCATTGTCTTTCTCCCACCCTCTTTTTTTTTTTTTTTTTGCTCTCATCTGCTGATGCTGTTAAGCCCTCTGAGACCGCTGCTGTGGTGTTGCGCCAAGTATTTTTGGCTTGACGGTGCTTACATGCAAAATGCAAATTATGGTGAAATCCGTTGCTCCACGATCTAATTTACTGCTAAAACCACATTTTATACTGATATCTGTTCTGTCACCCGTGCTTGTTTCAAATAGATTTTCACTGACACATTATGTCAGTGCCTCATATTTTTGGAAAGAAAGCATCTGTTTTATTCAATTATATCACTTGACTTGAAATTGATATTTAGTGATGGATACAGTGCTGTTATTAAAATGTGCTCACCACACCACATCTCCAATCCGGCTTTTTGTTTAATGTGACTTTTACATTATAATCACAGGATGAGCACATGTCTTCCCAGGTATATCACCTTCCACTTTAACACTGATGTATTGTTTTCAGCCAGCATGGGGGCTGGGGATCCCCCCCTCCCCTTCCTATATATGCAGTATTAGTGTAGCCCCTTGGCCAGACACTTGGCCGGCCCTCACCCGTCTGGCACGGCGTAAAGCAGGGCTTGCCAGAACAAGCTGGAGAGCTTTAGCTGCTCCGCTCGTAGCAATGTGTCAGTCATCCTTGCCAATCCATCGCTGCTGATAATTCAAAATGACAATTTAATGAAAGCGGTAAGGTATAGAGAATGTGGTACTGTGATGTGCTACTCTCGCCCTCTCCGCTATCTGTTTGAGTGGGTGAAAGGCGGCGACGATGGAGGGAGATTAGATGGTGCCAAGAAAAATGTACATTAGAGAAGGTTGGTGAGCGAGGATAAATGTGAGCAGCGATGCCAAATCGTCTGTGGCACTCAGCGCATGTTTGGACTGTGCTTGGCTCAGAGCGTTGTGATCTTTAGAAGAAAGCGGCGCTCCTTGTTGGGCAGTTATTTTAAGAAATATCTGTTTGTCAAGAAAACAGCTTTCTTCAGCAAAGCAGAAAAGTTTCAATTTCTTTTTTTATTCTATTTTTTAGGAACGAATAGATTTCCCTTATATGAAATATTAATCAAGATGGATTGTTTAACTTAGGGGTGGGAACAGTGAGGGATTTGCATATTCAAGGCTCTTTCAGATCACCCATTATTTCGTCTTTGAAATTCCACCTTGTGGCTTCTGTCAGCTGGAGAATACCTCTGATGAAGGTGTCCTAGTCTGTCTCATTCTGGCTCTGATGCCAGACAGATGTTGGCATTTGAATCAGAACCCTTAAGGGAGCGGCGTCTTCCTCTGGGGTGGAGAGGGAACAAATTATATTGACAAACATGCATGAGATTCATCCTCTGTCAGACAACCTTTTCCGCCAAGGAAACTTTGAGCGAGTCGAGCAGGACATGAATATTCCTTTTCTTTGTGTCTTTTTTCTAGCGACACTTTTATTTGACTGACAGATGTGCTGTGAAATATGAAAAACAGATCATTTTCAGTTTCTCTCAGAGCAAAAGATTTGCGAAAAGAACGTAACCAACGCGTCTTTTCACTTAACCAAGTTAAGAGCAGTTGCAGCCCTTTAGCCTAGCATCCAATTTCAGCATCCCTGTGCGGGTGTTGAGTCTAATCTGCGGCTAAGTGTACTGATACTCCTCGCTTTCCCTGATGCCTCCCAGGGGATGTCCTGGCTTGGCCGTCAGCTCAGGATTAATTAAAACTTCCTGTATCCCTGCAGACGTATTAGTGAGCTCAGCGCCAGTCAAACACCAGTTACTGGTTAGTGCAACAGAGGCTAATACCTTGCACTTGAACACTTCATGCCATAATTAACAACTAACTCTCCCCTTGCCCAGGCATCACCCGTTATTTTTTACCACATGTGACCTAAAGACATTTCATTCCTGCCGGGGTAACAAAGCACAAGAAGTGTTTTTACATTTTAATAATAGTCAGGATCTTAGTGGATGTGCTGTATTTTATAATGTGATTCCTCGTGGAAAACGTTTTTGCAACAAAAATCAAGGTCAGTGTGACAGTTAAACAAAGAAAAAAAAACATGGCAATATGAAAATGTTTAAACGCCTACAGCACAAAGGATTTGCAAAAATAGGTTAGGGTGGACCTAAATCAACAAATAACTTCAGTTTAGTGTTAAACATTGTAAGAAAATTCTTGGCACTTCACTCTTGGAGCCTAAGGTCACATTGTAGAATCGCTCGTAGGTTTGTCCAACTCTCAATATCACAAAGACTAACAAATTAGAGCACAGAAAATAACAGAAAACATTCATTTTAACAAGGCTGAAACCACAGAAAGTTGCACATGTGTGCTTGGTTAGTGGCTTAAGAACTGAATGCAATTTGGTTTATATTAGGGCAGAATACACTGAAGATTTAATGACTGATACAGTAAGAGGATTCGTGCAATATTCATATTTGCAACATGGAAAGTGATCAAAACACAGTTAAAGAAATGGTAATGAGTAATCAAAGATGAGCTCCTCTGAGAAATGCTAAAATAAGTTTAAAGACAAAGGGAAGAAAATCAAGACTGCAGATCTGCAATTTTTACAACATATAATAAACCAACTGAGATTAGGGGATATTTTTACATAAAACCTTTTCCTGTTTTGCTATGCTCACTGGTTTTCTCCTCGTCTCAAACACTTGCTTACTTTTTTAGCCATGCCGTTTGAATAAAGTTGCTTTTTTCTTAAAGAAGTCTCAAGCTGTCTCCAGGTTCAGTACTTGCCTCTTGAATAAACATGGGCTGGTGGGGGTGGGGGCTAGGGGGGGAATTAGGGCGGCCTGGATTGCCTGTGGTTTGGTGAAATGTCACCTCGGTGAGGAGTTGAGGTAGATGAGGGCTTGATCTGCTTGATCACTCAGTCATACCGCGTCCACTGAATGTTAAGAGGGAGACAGCTTTAGTCAGACGAGCTGCGCAAACAGCCAAAAGATGTAAATAATAAAACACACATAGACACATATATGGTCTGAGTGGATCATAGAATATCCCTTATGTCCAACACCAGGCAAGGAAAATACATAGAGCCCACATTAAGGTAAGAGGACTTGACCATTGCCTTTGAGGGAGAATGCATAAGGGTGTGGATCTAAAGAATCCCTGCAATATTAATGTCCAAAATGTCACAGAAAAGCCATGTTAGCGGCTGGTTAGGGTTGCAGAGTGACATCTAGAGCCAGTGAGAGACTCGCCTCGTATAATGAATGAACTCAAGGTTCCTACTTTCAATCCCTCCGGACTTGGGTTTGTCTCCGTGTGAGCGTGGACAGGACTACCAAGAGACTCTCTGTCTAGACGTAAAGAGAAAACAAGCTGTGCTCCACAGGGTCCAGTTCAATTTACAAGGTTATCGTCTCGAAACTTACTCAAGGCTGAGGTGATTATTTTCCTGATTACTCCTGGCAAAGGAATACATGTTTATTTACAGGGAATAACACCACTTTGCCTTCCTTTTTTTTTTTTTTTTTTGATCACCTCCCCCTTTAAATTGAGTCAAATTCAAACACAGGGCGAGTGTACAGAGAGGAGCACGTGCAACATCTCTTTTGAGAGCGTGTAAGCCTCTTATAGCGAAATGGTTTGTTTGTCCCCCAGTCACAAATCATTAAGTATTTTGCTCCACTTTTTCGCTCAGTGGGTTGTATGAAAATGAGCGACAAGCCTGTATCCCTCCTGTGTACGGATTATGAGCCTCTGTTTGTGAGGGTCTGACTCTAATGGGCAAGTAATTACAGTTTGTTTATGAGTTTATCGATGCATACCACCACCATGCCTGCATGGGTTATGGGCAATGCAAGATAAGCATCACACATTTATTTTCATCACCCCCTCTAAAGAGCGAGTTAATTCACATTGTGAACTCCCACTGTGATCGTATTACAAGGCCCAATACTTTTGATCTACACTGCTATGGGTCCGGGGCATGAATCTATCTTGACTTTGCAACCTTGGGATGCTCAAACTATACTATTTTTCACTTTGATGTGGAGCCCAAAGCTGTGAAAAGAAATTTAAACTCAGAGCTAACTCATTACAAGAAGAAGAAAAAGGAAAAATCCCCGATTGTCCAATTTCCACCTCCATCATTTAATGAAGCACTACTGTTTGGTTAACAAGGTCAGGGCCTGCATACGCTGTGATGTGGAGGCCTCTGCTGTGGTTACTCCACTTGTTTTTCCACCTCTCACTGTTTTGGGCCAGCGATCGGAACAGGGCTGGATGGTGGGTCACGATCCTGCGACGTCTCGGGGCTCTGAGGGTATTTTCCATGGTGTGTTGTCAGCAAGGCAACAACAGCAGGCGGTTTCAGATCCTCCCTCCCTTCCTCGGCTCCTGACGACCTGCACGGCATATGCTCTGGGAACTCTTGACGCAGACCCGCTCGCCTCCATTTGTGTTTGTGCGGTCAAATTTAATCAAGATGGCATCTGTTGGTGTTTAATGTGAGTAATTGTCCTATACAGTATGCTTTCGTGTGTGTGTGTGTGTGTGTGTGTGTGTCGGTGGGTGGGTGGGTGTGTAGATAGCAAACCAGTGTTAGACCACAGTGAAAAGGAACATTTAGGTAAATGTGGTTTCTCACTATATGTATTGGATAAAGCTCACATTACTATTGATGCGTTATTTTGCCCCATATGCTGTCAACACCTTGGATTGCTTTTTTTTTTCCTTTTTCCCCAACTATGTCTCCTTGTTATGAGTGCATTCCCTCTGTGATGGTGTGTTGGTCTGTGTCAAATCTTGTGCCAGAGTAATAACTGTCTTGTATGAATGTACCTGCAACTGGCTGGCTGTTGAAATGAATTTCCTCCTCGACAACAAATAGAGCTCTAATCTAATCTACCCTGCATCTAGCCGGGGTGAAGATACACGGACAGTATATGTGTGTGGTCGAATGTGCATCTCTGCAAGTGTGTGCATGTCTTCAGTGTGCGTGCTTGTGTACAGTACGCATGTTTGCATTAAGGTTTGCCTAAGAGCCCATTGTTGACTTCAAAAGGATTCCTCCGAGGTTTTAATTATGCTACTGCTTAACTTGGCACCAGAAAAAGAGAGTGATCCTGGCTGAAACCTATAAATCTCTCAGTGCAGACACATCCACGCCCTCCAAAGCCATTGGCTCCCCTGGACCTCCCAGACGCATTAAGAAGAAGCACTCATGCTCGCCTCGACCAGTCACCTCACTCACAAACACAAACATGAACACACATGGACACAAGCAAAGCGTAGAGCACACATGGGCAAACATCTGCCTGCACTGACACAAACAGACTTGCCCTCACAAGCGTCTGTGTGGATGTGCATTTGGGTTTGCATGTTACTGCTTACCGGTCTACAGATAGACTCAGTCTTGTTTGGCTGGGTCACTTAAAATTGATCCCCTGCAAGGATATTTTTGACCTTTTGGAGCGTATATTCAATTATTTTTTCATTTCTGAATCTTGAATTAAAAGGTTGATTCCTGCATGGCAACTTCAAGCAAAACAACATCATGCAAAGCCAAATTAAGAGCCCAAGCAAGCATTAAAAGATTTCAGTTCATTCAGAATAAAATCAATTTGGAAAAAATCAAATCCTTGCTACACACTTTGGTATAATTAAGAAATTCAAAGACACACTGCTGATTCTTAAGGACCATCTTTACAGTATAAGTTAAATCTGTTTTAGCTTCGCATCATACTATTTTTTTTTACTAAAGAAACATGATCCAAGCCCTTCTTGTGTCATCAGCGACAGACTGAAATTCATAAGGTTGTAAAATGTGCTGTGGTAAGATGTTGAAAAAGTAAACCCATCAGTTGATGCAGAAAAAAGGAAAATTGATTTGCATGCAATGCATAAATGCAACCAATACAGATGACGTTCAAAACAAATAAAAGTTCTTTGGTCCATAAAAAAGATTTTTCGATCATCTCCATATCTATAAAAATAATTTGTTCAGTGTCAAGTTTTGTTAGTACAACAGGCAATAGAAGGTCACAGTTTTAAACAAGGGGAAAAAAGGCAAATATAAGAAAAAGACCATTAATTAGGCCATAAAATAACTAAAATGAATTTTGTTGGAAAAAAAATCTTAAAAAATCGAAATCAAGAACTTAGAATTGAGAATAAAATTGAATCATGGCTTTAGTTAATCGTTAGATCCCTATTGGTCAGTCATTTTCAGGGTCCCACTAAAATTCTTGGATTATGCAAACCTCTTTTTTTTTTTTTCTTTCAGTTTATCCACCAAACTCTCCAAACACATCTGCTCTGTGTGTCGCTTTAAGTTGTGACAATTGGTTTGTAGCATGTCAGTGTGGCATGAAAGTCCCCAGCATGTACATTTTATATGTTCGACTCAAGGACACAGTTTAGGGAGGCTTTAAAGTCTCCAACAAATTCAAACGTCACTGCCTTCATACTTTCATGCATCGTTAATGGTGGCATGGTTGTTGGGCAGTACATCTACTGAAAGGCAGAAGAAAGTTCTTACTTCACGTCCATGTTCTGATGTCATTTTCAAACAACAGTAAACATGGCAACGGTGGAGGAGATTCTCAGAAAGAGACATAAAAAGAAGGAGCGCAGTAGATGGCTTTGGTGTGTGAAGCCATTCAATACATCTCAGCTTCCTCTTCTTTGTTCCCTTCAGTGATCATACATGAGATGCACTATATTACGCAACCGCACTACATGCGTCGGGGCACGTATCTGTAAAACCCCTGGAAATTGACTAAATTATGTGTGCAAAACATGCAGGAGGTGGTCAGAAGGCTCCATATTTGTACAGCAAAATTGGCTTTAACCCTTTGATGCATAGTGTTCACTACAGTGGACACCTATATAACAGCTGTTTTCCGGTATATTTCCAGTATGTATTGGGTGAAGATGGAAAATCTATCAATTTTTGCCACTTCAGGGGACATCATTTACTGCAGAATAATTTTTTATATATGTACTTGCATACATTGTAGTAAGCAAACTTTCTTGTGTGATAAACAGGAAAAGAATAGCCTGGTCCCGCCCACTAAATTTCGCAGGGCTATCAACCGATTTCCAAAATCCCCAAAAAGTGGGAGCCAATCAATTTTGAGCTTGTCCAAAGAGGCGTGCTCAATGCAGTGACGCAACAAGCAGCACTTCAACACCGTCAACATTGCAAACATGGAGCAGCAGGGAGCGTTTGACACAGCAGTAGATTCTGTCTGATCTAGGAGTGACTGTACTGTGATTGATTTAAGCATTGACCAATCACGAACAGCATTACTTTGGCGGGTTAACTGTGCCTTCTGAGAAACGGTTGTCCTCAAGCTCTTGGCCAGACCAATGCTAGCACTGAAGTTGCGTTAGCCAGGCTAGGAAAAGAGAACAATACAGGCATATTCTTTATAGAAAATCCATATTATAGAAACATGAACAAGCATATTTAATTAATGATTTTGAATAAAATATAAAGATACATTAGATAAAAATCACTCTATATGTCTCTGGAAGTAAATTACTGTGTGCAAAAAACAAGTGGCACTGTTTCTTTTTAATTCATACATGCAAGGGTTAAAACATTTCGGTTACAGAAAGATGTTTTCCCATTTCAATTTTTCATTAGTGTTGCTGGTACACCACTGAGGGATAACACAAAGTTTGCATTCGTGAACAGTTCTCTGTTCTTTGGAAAGTGTTCATAAAGGTGTACCCAATGCTTCCAAATCTGATGCAAAGGGCTTATCCAAAAATCTGTATGTGACAATTCTTGATCAGGATGCCTTTCACTGCAACCATCCGTTAATATTGTACCTGTAACAATGGTGCATGCTGGTAAACTAGAAGTGATGGCCTACATTAACTAAGTATAATGACATAGGAGCATAGGAAAAAGAAATATTTCCACAACCTGAAGTTAAGGATTTCAAATTAAAAGGTTGATGGTAAAGACCAAAACAAATTATACAAGAGTGATTTCTCCTCATGTTAGATGTACACCACAGATAGATTTACAGTTAGTGAATTTTATCAAAGTGCTGGTGGGTGGGTGACAATTGTTATATTTTAACTTTAAGTATACGGCTTTGATTGACATGTATAGACCCCAAAACATGCACCCTTACTGAGACTAAAGGGCAGATCTCCACAACGCAGTTCATCTGAGAAAAGCTGCTGTGCAAAAGTACAAAAGTCAAGCATCTACTTATAGGAACAACTGGAGAAAAAATATATTTTTTTGTGACTTTTGTTTCCACCATGAAATGACTTTCTTGATGTCTTCCAGAGTGGGTGACACATAGTTAATGTAGTGTGTCCCCCCCGCCTCTGCCTTATCCATATGCCTCTAAATCTAAAGTGGAATACCCAGAATTATCTCAAAGGCAAATGATGGTTGTTGGTAGCAGACAATCTTCAAATGACTGTATCTTTTATCTATGAACTCTTTTCCAGGGTAAAACACAAGGAGTGAGGGACTTGAAAAGTGATACCTCTGCGTACCTGCTTGAAAGACTTTTCCCTCTCAGCGCGGGATTAAGAGCAGGATGTTTTTTTTCTTTCTTTTTTTTTATTCTTGTTATTCTTCACCAACGCGCTCCACCCTCCTCATTAAAGACCATGCATAATCTCCCAGGAGAGTCCTCCAACATTACAACTCTCCTCCACAGGTACAGCTCTCTGGGGTCCTTCACTTTTACTCATCCTTTTCCCTCTCCTCCCCTCTGCTCTCCCTCTATCTTATCTCCTCGTCTGTCTCCCTGTCCATCACCCTTCTTTCATGTACTTCCCACTCCCTACCCCTTCAGATCTTCTCCATCTCCATCTCCTTCCCTCCACCTTTACCTTACTACCTTTACTTTGGTGCCGCACAATACGCTCCCTCGCTCGCTCCTTCCCACCCTCCTCCCTCACCTTCCATCTGCATATGCAAGTGCTTATTTTGAAGTCGTGGCCCACAACAGATATTCAATATTAATGAGGACCCTCATGAATTTTTGAGCTCTAATTAGACGGCTCACAGTTCGTTAACTGAGAGGGTTTCGGTGCTCAGTAGCGGTGATGGAAGGCTTGGGGGGTGTGAGTTGAGCGAGAGAGGGACAGTCCCACCCTCATCTTCCACCTCTGCACTCCCTCCCCTCCATAATATCCCACAGTGGGGACAACACAGTGGGGGTAATCAGTAGGCCTGGATCAGCAGGGCTCATTATAAGACAGCTGGCCATTAGTTTGCAGGCCTTGTGCATTGTATCATTTCTTGCAAGCCAACTCCTGCTGGGACATTATTTAGCTATTCTATTTCATCATCACTTCAAATGATGCAATGGTCTTTTCTGGCACAAGCAGACACGGGGTTGAATCCAGAAGTTGACACCTCAGCCCTTTTTGTAGCGAGAGAGACTTTCCTTTCATGGAAGTGAATGACCAAGCTCATCCACGCATGACTCGTCTTGTGCCTCCCTCACTCT
Organism: Craterocephalus eyresii; assembly: GCA_037177035.1. Lineage (NCBI taxonomy): Eukaryota > Metazoa > Chordata > Actinopteri > Atheriniformes > Atherinidae > Craterocephalus > Craterocephalus eyresii. The sequence goes on along the minus strand of JBBBVT010000024.1, from coordinate 5,633,276 downwards.
GCTGACCACACATGGCTCGTGCCTTTAAACGCCTTCATTTCCTTTTCGGCACACTGATTAGCTGTCATCCCCGTGTTATCATCCGCAATGTCAATGTCATGCGCTTTGCCCTTGCAACTCTCCATCACCAACATCCAAATTCCTCTACTCCAATATCCCCACTCTCTCTATTTCTCCCAGAGCGTTTGCTCTGTCCTTTGGTGTCTGATTCCCAAAGGTGTGTCATGATCAGCAGATACTACAGGCATCCTCGCCTTGCCAGCCCACCCCACCTCTCCTCACCCACACCCCCCCATTCAAACTCCATTCTCCATCCCCTCCCACTCCTTCCCTGCTTACTTGTGCATATGCAGAGGAAGGAAGCATCTCCGCTGTGGCAGCAGCAAAACACCAAACTACAAAAGAGATGCGCACCTCTGACAGTAACCATCAAGAAGGGCGTTGACAGAATAAGGGCGGGAGATGATGATCTGAGAGGCAGGGATGTGCACAAGGAGGCAAGAAGGAAAGAGAAAGGGCTTTTTTTCCTCTGACTCCCTTTTTTCATACTTTTTTTTCTTCTTTTTCCCAGGATTCATCAAGCCCCACTTGACATATGTCTGACTGGGGTGACGTTAATCTCCCCAGAGGGTAGGGTCCCCTTTCTCCTCGGCGTGCCACTCCTTCACGGAGCCCTTTCCTTTTCCCATCAATTTACATTTCAAAACAGGCCATGAGCCGATCAAAGACGGTCACTAACGATGAGGCCTTTCATCAGTGGCTGGCATGGCATGCAGAGATAGTATACAGTCAGGTTTCATTGATCATAAGCAGGTGGGTGTGCTGTTTGGCACTGGGCTGTGTGCTGCCGGGCTGCTGTCATCCTTGTATCCTAAGTTTGTCTCTTGGGGCAAGACGTTGCTAACAGGGGATGTGCCAGCAGGTCTCACCGGAGGATGTCTGTCATCCAGAAGTCTTACTATACATGCTGCTGAATTTATCACAAGCACCTGCAGTGGTGCTGAATCCAAGTAAATATAGAGATGTTATTTTTTCGGGGAGGTTTCAGTGGTCACGAGATGATGCAAGATTAGAGGACAGCAGAAGGTGAGGCTGGCCTGTGATTCTTATTTGTTTACACCCGGATTTCTTACTTTTGGATGCATACAGAAAATGTGGGAAAAGTTTAGTTTTCAAGTAAATTTATGTGTAAATGAAAACGCTTTGCAGCAGAACAAGAGTCTGCTTTTTAAAGCGACTCTTGCTTACTGTATATTTTTTAAAGTAAGGTCAGGCAATGTAGAAACTTTCCTTTGGTTTGTGGTAAGGATTGGGCTTAAACAAAATTACAACTTTGGAGTGACTCAAAGAGCATGAATATTGCAACGAATACCAGACCCTTAATCTTAGGATCATCCCCTCAGGGTGGGAGATTATATTAGCAGAGACATTCATCTCCAATAATTTAGTAATGTAGATAGTAGATTAGCTCTATTCCCTTCTGTCTGAAAACACCTGGGGCATAGCTCTTATTCAATACCTCCTTGTTCTCATACTGTACATTCAAACTGTCGTAGGTGGCCCAGCCTCCCCACTACGCTCATTTGACTCCAAATTACAGAGCACTCCAGGGAGACGATTGAATAGAAGCTGACCAGCAGACCTCACCCGCCTGCCCCCACCCACAATTTCCTCATTCACATGAACTCGCAGACACTTTTTCTCTCAATTACTGTTAAAGATCACACATTAAGGTGTGAAAAGAGCCGGATTATGAACATTAATGCCCAATCACACGTCATTTTATGATATTCTTTCTCTATGAAACGCATGCCCTTTTTCCTGTAATTACAGCCAAGTGGTAAAAAGAAGGCCCGCTGTAATTGTCTGCAAGGGAAGAATGGCAACAGCAAAGATAGATTTCAGATGGTATATTTGCACTGAGGAATTTGATATTTTTCCCCCTTAACCCCCCCTCCTTTTTTTTTTTTTTTTTGCTTTCTCTTCAAAAAGGACCCTGTCGTTTTCAGAGCCTGCTGCTCCCGGGGTAGTATGCTTTTTATTATTTTTCCAATTAGAGTCAATTGACCTGACAGAATGGAGGGCAATTAGTGATATTTCCCCCTCCTCGAAGGCCTGCGGGGTAATTTGCTGGAGGTTCTCAGCAGTGCTTTATGTGGATATACGCCCCGCCCTGGAAGCCCTTTCTGGAGCATAATGGCATATGATTTTTCAGAATATATCTTCTATTGCTTTTTTTCTTTCTCCCAGAGTCGTACAATTTTCAAGTCGTGGAAGGATATCCTGTAGCCGGCCTATAAATTCTCAATTCCCTCTCTCTATCATGTAAAAAGAGGGGCTATGGTATCATTGCATTGCTTTAGTATTTATGCATGAAAAAGAGATCTTTACTCATGTTTAGGGATTGTTGCCAGAGTGGTAGCAGTAGCTGTGTTGGTTTCATAACATATCCATCCAAGGAGGCATAATTGTGAGCAGATCATTTCTCTCGGTGCATGCAGAATTAACTTGGGCATTGAAAGACATACTTAGAGAGGATGGAGAGGAGGTGCTGGTGGGGTGAGCGTGTTGGCTTAAATCTCGACTCGCTATTGATAAACTTGATGAATGTAATTTGTGCCTGCAACCCTGGGTTTTTGTCCCCCTTTATACCTGCGATGCCAGAACGCTCTGTTCCTGCGAGCAGAGCAGCACAATGGCCCGGTCCACGTTGGCTCTCATCTGAATACCTGTATCTGCCTGTGCCTCTGCTGACGAGCCTGACACACAAAGAGAAAAATAATCTTCTGAACTAAGCTTGTCTGGCATATCCACTGCTGAGTCTATAAGTGCGGAGAAAATCTCCTCAAACTGATGCACTGAAATAAATATGCTTAATTTACCTATGCCGAGGCTGCATTGGAAACTGTAAAGGCCGTCAAATAAAAGAGCCATCGATGGAGCCGCATTGTAGACTAAGATACAAGGCAGTGTGGGTTAGTGGCGCATGCTATGTATATACCGAAATGCAAATTCAGTGAGAGGGGGGAGAGGATGCAACAAAAACACGTTTGATACATTGGGTAAAATTTATTCCATGCATGCGAATGTGCCGCCCCAGCCCGAGCACATCATTTGCTCGACATTCAGTACATCTGTTGTGTTAAGTGACTGTAATTTAGGTGACATTGCCACAAAGCCTCTTAATGTAGCCCCGGTGGACCCCCTGTAAGAGGGGCATGTGGGACCAAACAGAGGCATCTTGCAGCTGGAGCAGCGTCAAGGATCATTTCCCTCTTCACATGATTAATTACAGTTTGATCACTTGAATCTAAATCTGATTAATTTTGGTCACATGTCAGGGAGACATCACTGGTCTACGATGTATACTTCGTTAATCTGTACCAGGCTCTCCTTGAGAATCATTTTATGAGGCTACAACATGTGAAACTAATGTTGTGCATGTGTGAAGAGCTGAAATGATCACATTGTATCATTCATGTGTGAATCTTTTGAGTTATCGTCTGCAAATTTGTGCATTGTGGATGAGAAATGAGACGCCTTTAATGGGCCATCCATACAGTGGGGTAATTTAAGCTATGCATTTGTATTATGCATAAGTAAAGGAGGAACCGGACGGCTAGATGTTGCCCAACATTAACTCTCTCGTGGAAAATGCTTCAGAGGGTGTGTTAAAGGAGAAGCTCAAGAAACTTTCAGAATCCATGCCACTCATGGATGTTTTATCATACCGTGACCAGCAAGGAAAACACCTCGGGCAACAAAAGTGGGCTCTAAAATACTATCACACAGAGATACACATATACCCCCAGGAGCATAGGCAGGATTCCTGTCTTAAGTGGAACTCCAGAGCTGCCAAAGCTTCCCCATAATCACTCTCATGAGTCGAGGCACAGTGTCAGAACTCAGTATATGGCTTTCCACTGTTTACTGGCCTTGTCCCTTCTTTGGCTCAAACACCCAAAGGGCAACATTTTTGATGTAATTTATTTGTAATGCAGGTACCTTCTTCAACTGTTTTGTTACACAAAGTGTAACAAAATGTGATCTCATTGGGGAAAACTGAGTATAAACAAATCTTTGAAGGTTTAATTGATGCACGTGCTTCAGTGTATTCATTAAATTTCAGAAACGTTTCATTCAGGACAACCAATCTAATCCTAAAAAAAAGCGGATTGAGCTCTAAATAATGGTGAATATGGTGCTTATTTAGTTAATTTAGATTTTTTTTATTTTTTTGCTCCTCATTGGAAGTCAGTCAATTCTTGATATACTCCCACACCTAAATCCTGGTAACCCTCTGCATGAGCTGCTTGGACCTTACATCAAAACCTTTTCACTTAATAAGCGACTGTTAGAGGAGGGGATCTGCAAGAGCTTCTGGCCTGTGTCCTCTACGCCTCTCTGGTGAAGAGTTCCTATTGGGAGGACACCCAGAGAAGACACAGGACACAGTGGTGGCACCATGTTTTTATTCCCCTTTAATTGAGAATAAAGTTAAAACTGCTTTGCAAATTAAAAATGGTATATAGTTTATTCCCATTTTAATTGCAAATTAAACAATTCCTCTATCATTCCGCTTTAAGTTGTTCCCGTCATTGCATGCTTGTTCCATCGTCCTGTTGCCATGACGCACATATTCCATGCTGTCTGTCTGAGGCGAGCAATGGACTCGAGAGTTGCTTCAAAACTGGATTTGAAATAAAGTGAAAATGTTCTTATGTGGTTGATGTAGTCGAAAAGAAAGAAGCAGAAAGTTGAGTTTGTTTTTTCCCAGTGTATGTGAATACGTTACTTCCGCCCTCTGTCCAATCAGAACCCTTCTCAACCCCCACATTTAAAGCAGAACCAAGAACACCTGTTTTCCATGTAAACCCTCATCTGGAATTATTATTTCCATGAAAATTCCATAAAAACATCACTTAACCATAGCTTGTGTCTTTCTGCTGGCCTACAGTAGGAATGCTTTGGAATTCCCCGGATGAGCAGGGCTGGGAAAGGAAAGTATGGGCTTCTCTGCTTTGGGTGGTTCAATCCCCAGCTTGCCACAAAATCTTCTCAGCAAGACACCAAACATCACATTACCTTGATGATAAAAAAAACACTGTTTAGCCCTTAACGCTGAATAGATTAAGAAGTGCATCATAGGTTTGTGTACAGATGGTGAATTTAGCTTTCAGTATAAAAGCACTTTGAGTGGTCAACAAGACTACAAAAGCACTCTTCAGCTCCAATCTATTTACCATTTACTTTATTTATGGTGCATGCCCAGTATACTTGCTTCTGTAAAACCCTGTTGCCTGTAATGCTGCTCTCTGATTGGAAACAGGAGTGCAATCCTTATCTGGACACAGTGGATTTCATTTGAGTGCAAATTTAGGCTTGTTTGCTTATTTGTTGGTTGAAAAGGCATACACTCATGAAGCGTGTGTGTTGATGGTGTGAAGTGTTGAAATTTTAGCTTCCAGAAAGGTTTTTAAAATTATGTTACCAGACATTGTTTGACATAGAAAAAATACAGGATTTGGAGGTGGGCATCAGAAACAAAAAGCCCAGTCCCACCAGAAAATGTTTACCAGGTACTTTTCTTTGCATCTCCAAAACACTGTAATGTTACAGTACATGGTTAGTTTGCAAAATGTTGAATGTTTTTCTTGCATGTTGTGTAATTTGGAGCAGCATCAATATGAAATGATGGGAACCATTACTAAGATTGCTGTCCCATTCCATTCAGTTTTTCTGACAGCATCCATTTGTTTTCAAGCCAAAACCTCACAAATTTGCCAGCGAGCTTGAAAGTGGGAAAATGGTGGAATTGTTAACAACATTATGAGGCGTTTCTCAAGTCAGGGCCTCTTGTAAGGAAGTAAATTGGCCAGCATCTCTATCCAAATCCTCCTGGTCCCTTATATGGTAGGTGTCTGTTGTCGAACATCTGCATTATCATGTAGCAACCAACAGTGAGAGATAAATTGCATCTGAAGGAAAAGGAAATGAAGGAAAATGTACTTATGATGACATATTTTAAACTTTATTCTAAAACTTTAGTTGCCTATGTTTTGGAACAGTAAATGTAAAATTTTAGTGTGAGATCAGGCTAAAATGGGATGGTCAGTTTCCTTAGGGTGCATTCATCCTGGTATATTTTTGGTGCACTTACACAGACAGTACAATTTGCTTGGAGTAGTGTGAACATTCTTTTATACTCTGTTGCGAGCCATGAATGAATTCTGTTCCACTTAAAACCTCTGGCTCTTTGTTCTCTTGCAAGTGATCCCTGATGTGGTGCACTAATGTTGTGAATATAAAACAGAGGAAGTTTTTTGGTCTAAATGTTTCGCTACTTTCTTCACTTTTTGGCCACTCGTCACTTTCTCATGAAAATTGTTTTAGGTTTCAACAGAAAAGTGATAAGAAAAACCCCAAGACTGGACAAATTTTGTGCTGCTTCAGTGTTTACGAGTTGGTTGAAGGGATTTTGGTTTTCAGTCCTGTCCAATCAAGGTTTTCTCCTTGATCCTGTGGTTTTTCACCTTGGGTGTTGTAACTATGTGACATTGTCCAGGTGGTTCCTGGACTGTCCTGGCATGAAGTATCTGCCTTTTAAAAATAAAGTTTCATATTTAGTTTTGTTAGACTATGGTGCAGTATAAAAGTACTGATAGTAGTTTCAGATGTCAGATTTTTTTTTTTTTTTTTATTTTATTTATTTTTTTATTTTCACATCAGGATCATGTCTTCTTCTGGAAATGGTGATTCTAATATCAAAGGATTTTTTTATATGTTATTACCTTTAAACAGTTTATGGGATAGAATTAAGATAACATTTATTTTCTAAATATCTCATTCATTGCCTCAGTGTAAAACGTGAGTTGCAGAACTGCTCTTCTTGTTCTCTACTTCATGGAAAACATGTTAGATGAAACTGTAAAAAGGCAGTTTTACTGCTCCACCTGAGCTCTCGTACATGACATCTCAAGCATGGCAGGAATCTGTTGAGAGTGACAACTGTACACTGCAAAGAAAGCACAGCGAGGTCACAGGTCACTTTACAGTACACGGATACCTCCAGGCCTTCAGCTTGCTTGTCTCTCTTTTTCCTCCCCGCCCTGCCTGAGTGTGTGTGCAGCTTGTGGTTACAACTCATCATTCAGCTCCAAAATCAGCTTTTCTGCCAAACCAGTAATTAGATAAGAATGACAAATATACTGAAGCAAACTCTTAAGGGGGAACTGGATGTCCAGTAATTTACGTTGTTTCACAAGAATATCTGGATGCTGTGCGTACATTTCCCTTGTTTAGGCTGTCAACTGACAGCTTACTTAAAGCAGTGTACTCTTTCACTTCTGGAAGACAAAAACAGTGCATGTTTTGAACATTTTGTCAGTGTTAAACATTGTTTAGTCTAATAAAAATCACCTTCACTCTGCTTTGTGGGCAGAGGAGAAACCATAGTTGCATATACGAAGTGTGTCTTGACAGAAGAATAAAAAAAAGTGTGTGTTTGGGAGGTTTTGGAGGGCACATTACTTGTAGGAAAGCTTTGTGAAGAGTGTGAGCTCTGGAACTGGGATCCTCAAGGGCGAAGCAGCAGAAAACAACAGTCGTGGCCTAAATTCATGTTGCCGTGCTTTCAACGCCAACAGAGCTTATTTTCATACACCATTAATTGCTTGAATAGATTGCCTGTTGAATTCTTAATATGCTATAAATTCCATGTTTGTTTTCCCCAAGTTGACAGGCGTACTGTGCCAGGACTTGTCCTGTAATCAGTGATGGCCTTAGAGGAATGAGTACAGAAAAAAAAAAAAAAAACCCTTCCATGTTATCCTCTAACTTCATGCTCCCATGGGCCATTGTAACCAGGTTTGTGTCTCTTCTTTCTATCAACTCGTTACAGTCGGAGAGCACATCACTGGCCTTGTGCTATGCACATTAGATGGATTTCTTTGTGTTCATCTTTGCTATTCAAAGAGTAGGCGTGAAAGCTGGAGAGGGTCACCAAGCAGCATGCAGCACTGCCAAACAGATTATCCAGCAGCACAGAGAGGAGTTGGACAGCAGCAAAGGGACATCTCTGGTTTTTGTCTCCTCCAAGTGCAAAATCAGTCACTCCAGGGCTTTTACCTGTAGGAGTCAAACCCTGCTTCCAATCCATTTTAATGCATAACCAGCAGGGCTTTCCTTTCCAGCTTAATTCGTACGCAGGGACTTTGCATGTTTTAAGCTCTATGCAAATATTATTGGATTTTCCAAGGATTTGGGCGGATTTCCTGCCATGGATTTTCCTTTACAAATGTCTTTAGAAAATAAAGTGAACCTATTTTATTTAAATTCGGTTTAAGGAGGCAAACAAATATTTAGATGCTAAAAATATTGAGAAGGGATCTTCTGAAGTTGGAACTTTATATGATTTTTTTCTTTTTCTTTTGCCCATCATGGCATTTACTTTTCGGCTAATCTTTTTCTTTGGAAATGAACTTTCTTCTCAGTCAAAAGCAAAGCCGCATCAACTTGATCATCATCAGCATACAACCGTGGTTTTGTGTTGCTCTAATGGTCTGGGTTTTTTAAAGTGGATTTTGACCCTGCATATCTGTGTAATGATCCTCAGCACTGTTTTTCAGTGGCCTTGACAGATTGTACATGAACCCAGCCTTGAAAGGAAGCACTGACAACATCACATCCTTGAGCAAACCAAAAGGCTGTCCAGAATAATGGGCTGCTGTTTCAGTCATGTCATCTGAGAGGGAGCCGTATTCAGAAGCAGCAGCAAGGAATATGGTGGGGGTTTGTTTGGACATGACCATGGCGGGAACGCCATCCCCTGCAGCCATGGAAAATGCCACTGGGAGAGGAGAAAGCACACAAGAACAGGTAGAATTTGCCCCCTGAGAAAGACTCAAAGGTGGCCTCCCTTGAGCAAGAAACTCTTCCAAGAGTTGTTCGCCGTCTGCATGATATTCACTTTTGCTAATGCCACCCCAACAAACAAAGAGGCATAATCAGAAAACGCTGAGCCGATCTGAAAGTGCATATGTTTTTGATTATTGCTCAACTTGTGTTGCCTTTAACGGTGGCAGGACTTATTTATTTATTTTCCGCGATAATGTTTTCACAAAATGCAGCGATTCTTGTATTTAAAACATCCTTGTTTTCTCTTTGCACACAGGGCACAGATTTAATGACCATCTCTCACACCCTGCTCCACTTTTTTATGTCTTTCTACCCTTCATTTCTCTCATAGTTTTGTCTGTTGGTGGCTTTTTGGGTTGGGAAGGGGGTAGGCCCTGACCACAAGCTGAAGGCTTGATTACAGTCCTGGCAAGAGAACAGAAAGCTGAGGGGCAGAAGGGATGGAAGGAGACGGGGAAGGGGAGGGAGAAGATGGAGGGACCTCAGGCCCTGACTAAAAGCAGCTGTGGAGTGAGTTGGGGTAAAGGCCCGGTTTGCTCTTAGAAGCCTCACAAAGACTGACCTCAGTACATGTGGAAGTTTTAATTAACTGGACAGCTCCATCTTTATATTCCAGCTGATCGCTCTGGTGTTGTACAAGTTGGGTGTTATTTTTGGAGCTGGGACAGCTGATTCTGTGACAACACCAAAGTAGATGGTTGATTACAGTGGACTTAACAAGACTGAGGAAGCTTGTCAGGAAACATTACAAATTATACAAGTTCTAAATGAAGTTGACACAATGAACTAACTACACTTCAAAGTTGTTTTGTTTGCATTTAAGTTGATTTGTTGTGATCACTACAAGGTGTTGTTTATTTGTCTTGGTAATGAAATATTAATTCAGTGAGATGCTAAGAACGAGCGACCAACTTCTCTTGTCCAGCCTCCACATCATTACTGAATCTTCAATCATCTTATATGCCTAATCATGTCACATTTGCTGTGCCTCAAAAGTTAGAAGTGAAACTATTTTGTCATGGCAATGATTAAAAAAATGTTTCTTACAAAAACTTCCAGTTTCCAATCGGTTTCATCCCCACGTAGAAGCAGGAAATTCAGACTTTTCATAAATAAATAAGGTAATATCTTTTTCCAAACCTGTAACATTCTATATTAAAATTTCATCTAAAAAATGTCCTTTTTATGTCTTATATCATTTCAAATCCTCAATGAAGGCTTCAAACAGCAATGTTTATACAATATTACATTTACATTTTGTAAAAAGTTTACCTTTCAATATTATCTTTAACTTAACATCTGATCATGCTAATGTGATGAGATGAAAAATGCCTGTATTCCAGACCACTACAGACCACTAGAAATCCTGTGTTTTGTAGTTTCCTCAGCAATTCAACTTCAACTCACATGTGATGCAGCTAATATATCAAACCAGACTTGAAAATTCTGATTTTTCAGAAGACATACATATAAAAACATACTGTGTATTGCAAGTTAAAAGTATTGAGAAACAAAATTAGTCCATCATTTATTCACAGTATTAAAATTAGTCAACAAAAGCATTGTAAAATCTCATCCTTTTTTTTACTTTGACTTGAATGATGGCTAAGCTTAAATCATGGCTCCAAATAACATTTAACTTCAGATAAACTAGATTTTACTTACAGAAATGTGTAGTTTCATTATTACTGTAATCAAGTGGACAATTTGCACTTAATCACAAAAGCCAGAGTGTGGCCATTCAGTTGACTCAGTGCTGTTTTTTCATAAAGTTTGTCTAATGTATTCACAGAAAAAAAGAGAAAAAGGATGATGAGCTGGAAGAGAGAGTGTTGCCAGAGTGATAATATATTCAAAATAATGGCTGGGAGCGAGTTCCCTAATGGCAATATTCAGGAGCTGAGTATTGTAAAGAGCCGCGACAAGGCTAAACTTGTGTAATGGATTTATAGCCAGTGACTCCCACACTTTTTTTCATAATCCTGGAGGGAGGGGGTTCCTACACAGACTGCAAACACTATGTCCTGGTATAGTTTTCTCACACACTCCCACAAACCGTCTGTTAACATTTAAGAGTGAGGCACCAAAGAGGATCCAGGTTTTGTGAAAGCTGTCGGATCTAAATATCAAGAATGTGATCACTCATATTTCACAACTTCACCTAAATGCAGTGTCATCAAAGGAGCGCAGCTTCCAAGAATCCTCCTTTGCCCTCTGAGAGAGGAGGTAACTAAATGGACATTTCATCTAAACACGGGGGTCCATTCTTTTGATTTTTTTGACTGGCAGCCGGGTTTGGATAAAAAGAGGCCATCCTGGGAGGTTAAGGTCAGAGGCGCTCGTGTGGATTTCCCGCTGAAGTATCGCACATTTGGGCACAGATCAAATGCCTTTGTGTTGGAGCCGGGGCTGTAATGTGAAAATCACATGTTGTTGTTTGGAAATGTTGAAATGCATTCTTAAGTATCCCTCTTGAATGTGAATCATCTCATTACCAGGCATTCTCACACTGAGATAATGTGAAGCATAATGTGTTTTATATCATCATGGTATGAAACGGGGCCAGCAGTGCACTGTGTAAAATCCCCCTTCAGTGGCATTATTTTGGTCGTCAGAAGCATAAATTTGGATGTGAGAAACATCAAAGCCCCCATATAAATGCCTTTCTCTTCATGTTGTCATCCTATCTTTGAATCACTCCCCCTCCCCCCTAGGGCCATGGTTATTTACATTTTCAAATCTGCATTTTTCATATAGATCTGTCTGCCTCTGATTTTAATATCAGTGATGTTTCCCACGACACCTTTTGTTTTATTATGCATTATGAATTTCTTCCCCTCTCACTCCTCCCTTTTCTCTCCTTCCCTCTCTCTGTCTCGCCTCCATCTTTTTCTAATCCCTATCCCCCACACTAGGCTTATGAGTCCCAGTGTTTTATCATGGGGAGAAAGATTTATCATTTCAATCTCATTTCAATAAATAAAATAATCTCTCTTCTCCTGTATGTGACAGCAGCTAATAGTATTTTGTTATCGTGGAGTGAAACTTTGCAGACTTAGTGCACTGTAGCTGAAATGCTTTCCATTGGCATTCTGCAGCAGCAAACCGCTGCATCGCCCCGCATTGTGAGGAGTCCTTATCACATTGTAAACTGTGCACGTGGATATTTAAAGAAATGATGCTCGTGCCCACTTGATTAAAGCGAAGTGTGACGTTAAAGCGTTTTATTGGCTGATTTTGAAAGATGCGACGTTGTAAAAAGGCTCCTGATACAACACGCCTTGGTGTTGTAACGTTGTCACTCAGAGGTTAAACACAACAACGTGGCGGATGCTCAGTTATTAAGCGAATAATGCAGCGACCGCGTTAGGCTTTGTACCTATTTCGCTTTGCAATATAGGAAGCTTCTTGTACGGATTGCATCCTCTTTAAAAGCTACTGGGCTGCACTCATGTATGCTTTTATCTTTCAGCCAGGATGTGTTCTTAAAGCATGGTCTGTCAGATCCGCCTGCACTGTGGTGTGTGGAAGAACAAGAGCAGCCATCAAGACGACAGTTTTATTTTAATTGCTATCTCCCTTTCCTCCCGGTCCTTCATTTTCCCTTACCCCTGGAGCAAATCAACAGAAAAAATGTAAAAGGACTGACAGGAAAACAATTGCGTTTCAAATTGAACTCCCTGCAGAGTGTGTTCACTTCCTTAACCTGACATCCCTCCCTTCCCCACACATGGCAGAGGAGAAGGCAAGGCGAGCGGCAACAGCACTAAAGCCGGAGAAGGGTGTGTGTGTTTGTGTGTGTGGATGTGTATGGGGGGGTGGGTTGTGTGTGTATGTGTGTGGGGGGGGGTGGGTGGGGGGGGACACCGTCCTTTTGAATATGTGTTTTCTGTTTATCATTAGCTGACTGGGTGCTTCATCATTCGGCGAAAATCCCTATCTGCTGAACATAAGGCCGAGAGACAGCGGGGAATCAATCTTTTGTGCTTGGGCAGATAAACACAGGACGCAATCAGGGGGAGACGGAGCGACGGAGCAGGCCGCGGGACTCACGCCGCCGGTGATGGATGGCGGAAGTGAAAGTGTCAGGATGGCATTATGCAAATGGGGGAGGCATCCGAGCATCGCCCCGGTGATTATGGGAGATGGGAGAGCAGCCTGTGGTCCCCCTGGCACCGAGGCAGCCATTTTGGGGGCTCGTCGTCTCCTACCGGAGCTGCGGGAAAGGAAGAGGAGGAGGAGGAGTGGATAGAGTGGTGGACCGGGGAGAGAAGGAAGGAGGAGATGAAGGAGGAGGAGTGGGGAGGGAAGAACGTGTCATGGTATCATTCCCTCACATGCACCACCACCTCACCCCCCACCCATTACGCCCCCCCCCTCTAAAAAAAAGGGGAGGAATAAGTCTATAAGCAGAGTGAGAGGCATCTGTGTCATTTACTGAAACAAATGATCAGCCTTCGTCTTTCTGTGGGGTTTGAATGAGGAGGGTGAGGCGGCGGGATGATAGAGATAGAACCCTGATGGAACAATCATGAATAATGAACTTGAACTGGACAGAAATAAAAGCTGGTTTGGGTGATTGCAACGGCCGCTGTCTTTTTGTTTTTTTTCCCCCCTCTTTCTTTTTTTTCCCTCTTCCACAAGTAGAAGCGAGTGCAGGCTGAGCGGCTCTCAGAGGCCAACATGACCCCTGGGTACAATGGCATCCATCCTGACTGTGTCGCTTTCACAGCCGTATGGACTATGACACACACACACAAACGTGTGCACCAATCTCAATGACAAGCAAGCAGGACACACACACACGCACACACACACACACTCACTGTAATGACCAAGGATGCCGCTTGTATTCAAATGAGGGCTGAAGTGAGAGCAAGGCGGACACTTCAGGGAGCAGCGTGGCCCAGAGGGGAGATCCAGCCGCAGTCCCCGCTGCACCATTACACTGAGATTGGATGAAGATGGAAACATGGAAAATATGATGGTGTGTGTGAGAGGATGAGGACAGCGCAAGGAGACTGCTGCCCTGATGATCTATGCACGCCAGACCGTGCCCATGTGTTTGGCAGAAGAGCGGGTTGATGTTGAATTAACACCTCTGCAGGCAGATGAGCCCTTTTTTTCTGTTTACACAAGAGGAGAGGCAGGAAGAGCCTGTTTGTGAAACCAAGGAACAGGTTTTAAATTAACATCTGCCATGTTCACGGAGTCATTGTTTCTTTATTACATCTACCACTCCAGTGTCAGCTTTTAGTATCTGAACGCGCCGTCCCGTTTCTTCTCTTGGAACCATATTTAGTCCCTGTCCTCGGCGAGACAAAGCAGGGCTGTAGTGCCCGTCCTCCACCTCTAACTTTACCACTCGCCACAACACACAGACAATACCACTCCGTTCCGCCTGATTGGATCCATTTGCATTGGACACCTCCTCTGCATATTGATTGATGGGTTTAATCAGCGAATCAGGGGGAGCGCTCAGACATCAATCTCTGTCAGGCCCCTACCTTTTTTCCGAGCCTGTGATTCCCTGCTAGGACTCATCAAGGAAAGCAAGTTTAGACAGAAAGAGAGAGGGAGGGAGAGGCAAAAAGAGAGAGGGGGAGAGAAGATGAAAGGCATGCGGGGAGTGGAAGGACGAGGAATTAGAAAGGGGAAAAAAAAAAACTTGAGGTGGATTTCTCTGACTGGTCCCTCAGAAAATTGATCAGGTGTAGCATAAAGAAAGGCTGGCCAACTGTGTGAATCCATGTAGGAGATTTAGAAATGAAATAGCAGCCCGACAGGGCAGATTTCAACAGATTCTACATGGGCAGGGATAGAGAAAATCTATGCATCGAGCATGAAAAAACAAGTTGAAACGGTGCATTTAAGGTGTTTTACATGATGCACGGTGGTACGAATCGTGATTTAAATCCAGCTATATTACTTGGCTTCTGTTAGAAGGAAAAGAGAAGCTATTGTCCGGTCTATAAACTTCTCTTTCACATCCAAACTTTGTTTCACATCACAAAAGAGTTTCCTAATTGGTATCAGCCGGCAGAGTCTAGGAAACACTCCTCTTCCTGTCTAATTTCACAGGTCCTACAACAGGTGTGGCTGTCAAAGTCACAGGATCAATGAAAAGGCTTGGAAAGCAGCCTGCTCACCTCTCTCCCTGCTGTTTGTGCGCAGACATGCATATGTACTTCTTTGCATGTGCAATTGTATATATAGAAAGTGTTAATTGAGCTGTGATTGCCATTGTGTGCCTCATCGGTGGGATGTACAAGACCCCCCCCCCCCCATCCTTCCTATGTCAGTGTGAGCATGTACCTGTGACTCGTTGAGCTGACAGACGTTTTGTTTCCTTCTTACTTGATAATTACTGCAATAGAAACTCAATTAAAAATAAGCAGCTCAAGGCGGAGGGAGAGTTAAAATGTGAATAAAATCACTGATCTGAGGATACATATCTTTACATGTGTGTCCCTAAGATTATGCATAAATGTATGCAGGAGTGTCAGATTTTTATTTTATTTTTTTATGTGTTACTGTGTGATGTTTTCAGGAAACTTTCAAGGAAAGTTGTTTCCTCATTTGAGTCACATCTTGAATCCAAGGTGAAGACTTCTTACAGCTGCTAGTTATCAATTTAACAGAATAAGGCACTAAACAATGAATACAAAACGACTTAATTAAAGACTTTTTCCTTTTTTTTCACTTAGCTTCTATTAGCAGCTGAGTATTAAAAGTTGGTTTTACAACGGCCGGCCGAGTGTCATGAAACAGCATCGCACACGACCAGCGAGCACGTTAAACAAACTCCATTCTTCTGTATTTCAACATTAGCTCAGGCAAAGAACATTTTTTATATCTTCTATTAAACTCAATTACTTCCTGCATGAGCTCGGCCTTGATGAAAAAGGGCCCCGTAATTCAGATCTGGAGTGAAAAAAAATGTGAAAAAAAAATAACAAAAAAACATTGCAACATGCTCGTTTTTTGGAGGAAGAAACTTTTAATACCCGCAGCTCTTAATGACGGCACTGCAATTAGAGTGGCTGCATTTTTTGCTCTAGCCGCGAGTCAAAGGAAAACAAATAAAGCAGCTCGATTTAGAAACCTTATTAGACTTTGAGTCCCTGAGCAATTAAAGTATTACAGCTGAAGTGCTTCTGTGAACCCACCGATGGAAAGCATTTATAGGTGGTCTTTACTTTACTGGTGGTCTGTTACTGGGTCTTTTCTTTTTTGTTTTTTTATTTCTTTTTTTTTTCTGCCTTATTTGTGACATTCAGGCCCGCAGACACTCGAGTGTTTATTTGTGAGCTTCTTTTGAAAAGGTATTGGACAATGAAAGCTCTTGAAATTACAGTGTCTGTCAAGGGCGAATTATAAATACGCAAACTTTTACGGCCTCTGCTTGCTTTTCATACGGAGATTACAGCAAATTACCACAACACATGTTGCAGATATAAACAAAATTGAATGATTTAGGACCTAATTCCAACAAGAAAATGATTAAAATGATTAAAATGAAACACATCTCATCTATTTTATCATTCATTCTTTAATCTTCTTGCTGCAGCATTTGCCCCACGCAGTGTCTAAATTGGCTTGGCTGTGATGATGCCCTTTGCAATGCAATCTCTCCAATTTGATGCCTTATCAAATTACTAACCCAGAGGAAATTAATGGTATCATCTATGTCAAGGCATTGATGTAGTTTCACTTAGCCCGAAACACTGTGGTCCTAATTGAATGATTAGATTCCTTTAGATTTTCTATCCATCTTTATACTAATTACAATTGAAGAGGAAAACTGGATGCTCCGCATGTCAATTTAACAAATAAAACCAGGTAAAGATTGAACAAAAAAGATGTTTCCGTCACACAAAACTCAATAATACATTAATGTAATTGGCTGTAATTGGAGAAGAAGTGCTCTGCAGACAGGCTGGATTTCATTTTCTTAGATATACTTTATTTTAATGACTTGTAACACATTTTGGAAATGTTGCAGCACAGGAATGATGGAGTGAAACCTGATGTGCCACTAGGGGGTGTGGTGATGCTTTTTGGGGCCGAGCGAGCACATGGCTGTCTCTGGTTTACACACGCAGACACACAGCTGAAAGTGAGAGAAGGGGGCTGAGTTTTCAGGCAGACGGAGGAAGAAAAGAGGGGAAAAACGCAAGAGATTGCGATCACATGACTACCCGGGTTACTGCAGCTTTGTCTCATTTAACACAGTCTCACCCTCTACCTGCTAATACCTTAATCCTCCAGCGATGACCTCCTGCTCTCGGACCACTTCTCACATCTCCAGCTCGGCCACCTCTGCTCTTAGTTCCTCCCCTCTGATCACTCAGCAAGGACCCCCCTCCCCTCCACCATAATTGACTAATGACCCCATATCAATATTTGGCTGTGGTCACAGGCTTTCAGTGGTGTTGTAATTTAAAGTGGATTAGTGTTCGCCTCAGCACGTTTCTTTTGGCAGCCAGCCAGTGGGACGAGCTTTCAATAACAGGTTCCTTCTTGCGTGAGTGTGCGAGTGCACTTCCAAAGTAAGTGTGCATGGTGGGTGTGTGTTGATGTGAACTACATAAGCTGCCCATTGCCCCACGGGACTTAAGACACCAAAGCAGCAAAAATGCTGCAGTGTTTCCTGATGAGGAGATGGGAAAGCTCTCTCACACACACACACACACTTGTGGTCACAGGTTGACAAACTTACCGCCTGAGCCTGTTCCTGTGAAATGCAGAGGTCCCTGCCCAAGTATTTGTGTTGCTCAGTGTGTATAAAATATGACGAGTTTGGCAGCTGATCAAAACAACATTGAAAAACTCTTCAGATTCATCAGCGATTCCAAAGTTTTTTTTTTAGTTTTTTTTTGGAAGATTTAT
This sequence comes from Craterocephalus eyresii, assembly GCA_037177035.1. Lineage (NCBI taxonomy): Eukaryota > Metazoa > Chordata > Actinopteri > Atheriniformes > Atherinidae > Craterocephalus > Craterocephalus eyresii. Next base: position 5,615,468 of record JBBBVT010000024.1, on the reverse strand, counting down.
CTTGGGTAAAGTGGACACAAGCCCTGTGTAAATATATTTACACAATCATTCAAGTGAAATTTAACCCTAATTAAGAAGATTTACAGACTTCTTTCATCAGTCCCCCCCCTTTTTTTCTTTTTTTTTGTCTGCTTTGCTGTGCCTGATCAGACACAACCAGGTCTGGACTTGTTGAATTACACTGTCTGCTTATCTGCTACACTAAAAAAAAAAAAAAAAAAAAATAAACTGATGTATAGCAGGGCTGAGACACACAGACACAAAAACAAACACAGAAAGAGAAAAAAAGATTCGGACCATGTCGTACCTTGCCCCAATGCCGCTCTCTGTATGCAGACTGCGCAGGCGGTGTTTATCTCGCTTGCGGGTGGAATGTTTGTGTAACTGAACACAAACGCTGATCGAGTTCACGTCTCGAAGAGGATAATTAAAACATGTTGATCCCCTCAGTCATGGGAAAGGGGCAGATTTATTAATGATACACTTACCAGATTTGTGGACTGTGCATGAAGCTGAGAAATGACAATAATGCTTGAAATCATTGGTTAGATTGTCATTTACCTGCAGGCCCGTGAGAGTGGTCTTTCATGTAAATGAATTTGTCTGGAGAATGGGAGAAATGAGAGACAGAGAAAGGAGTGCGAGATGGGAATTAATAGCTTCAGGTCATGGGAGGATAATGATTTCTTCATGGACCCAGTCAGAGTCAAATGGCCTGGGCATCTCGTTTGGTCTTTTTGATAGGAGGCATGAATGAAAGGGTGAACATTACACTGAACAGGGGCATTTACTGAATATGTAAATGCATTTGCTTTTATGACAAGGTCTACATGCCAACAACGCTTCCAAATGACCCACTTTGTATTCACGCAATGCAAATGTAGCCCCGCATCGTTAGGTCCCGCTGATCGAGCGCTGCTCCCATATGTTGAACAACAGAACATATCATTTGCTCACGATATCAAAACATTATGACATGTTGTCCATTTTGTTTTTCATCTTACCCGACATATCTGGTCAAGTTCAACTCAGCCAGACAGATTCCTCGCGACTCAGGGCAGAAAAATTCCCTAAAATTAGCGCGCATTAGCATTAGCTGCAAACTGGCCCAAATGAAGATGCAGGTGCTGCTTCAGACGATACGTCAAAAGCTACCGGTCAATGTCTATTGTGAAGGGGAGCAAGTCTGACAGAGGAAGCCTCCGCAGGCCCATGTGAACATAAAAGATGCACCTCACACCCCCGCCACCCCATGCTGAAAGGACCCCATAGGGGAGAGCAAGATGGAGAGAGGAGGGGACAAGGAAAGAGGGCCCAGGCCAGGGCCTAATGGTGGGAACAGTGCGGAGGTGAAGCCTTCTTTTTGTTCGCCTCAGATAAAGGAGGCTTTTGAGAGGCAGCGTGCTTTTTTGTTCCACGGAGGGCCATCGAAGCTGCAGGCCATGCTTGTCCCGGTCTGTGTTGTTTTGTTTTTTTGGACGTTTTTTTTTTTTTTTTGGTAGAGAGGTGGGGGAAGCAAGGAGTGTGGACATGGGCAGGAGACAGAGTTACTTGCTTCAGGGAGAGAAATATGCTACTGCGAGGGTGTTGGAAGGAGGACAGTGTATCATCTGTCAATGAAGAAAAAAAAGTGAGAGAGTGAGACGGGGGCAATAGAAAGAGACAGATGGACCGGGGGTAGAAAGTGAGACAGAAGAGAGAAAAAAGGAGATGAAGAGGTGTGAAGGTGCTTTATGGGGCTCTTAATAGCTTGTGTATCCAAGCTGCTGTCATTTTGAGACATCCATTGTGATGTTTACAGCAGAATACTTATTTTTTTCTAAGATCGTTCACCAAATGTTCGATTCTTCCATCATTAGAATAATTTGAAAGCTGACTTTACCTCCTTGTGACAATGACCTATTGTTCAACATGAGTGAGAGACAGCTTCAGGCAGCCAGCAGTGAACTCTCTGTGCTCCCTGACCTGTCTGACCTATCCAACACTTCCATTTCCACAGACCAGCACTGACTGATGTGCCTCCGGGAACCTGAAATTGCCCCTTGTCTCATCAGCAGACCGGGGAACAAAAAATTGTCAAATCCTTCACAAAACCTGATCTTATAAAATCTGAAGGAGCAAAGGGTGCCCTCTCGCCCGCTGAGCCGAAGCATCAGCTTCCACATCGTGACGCTTCAAGCCTTGGGAAGGATTTCACAAATTCATCAGCCTGTCAGCATTTTTTACTCAAAAAACAAATCAGCTCGCATGAAAGGAAGTACAGAGCAGAGGTTATCCTTATCAGTTTTGTAAATGAAGAGATGAGAGACTGACAAAATCACCTAATGGCTTAACTTGTTCGCCTTTGTAGACTCATTCACTACGAAATTACACGGCCATTATTCCATCTGTCATCCATGAAACTGCACAACAGAAACAAAGAAAACAGAGTTTTGCTGTTTTATGGTTCTTTTCTTTTCTGTTCTTTTCTTTCATGACTTTTCAGTTGGTTAAGAAACCTACGGGCTCCAAAAGCATCCATTTAAGCTGGGAGGAAGTATTGGTCTGTAGAGCTCATTGTAATTGATGGGATCACATGGCATTTCTAAATGGCAAGGAGGATTCATCAGGTTCACACATTTGGAATTAAGTGAGGAAACAACTGTAAAACGTGCTGCTCTTGTTGCAGGCACACTGCAGCTTAGCCCATGTGTAGAAATATTAGACTTCATTTATATGTATTTAATCAAGTGTATAAATTAAGTTTTTCTATAGAATTATGAATATTGCCTTGTACTATAAATATTCATTGATAAAAGCTTAAATTAGATTTTGTAGGATTGCACAAAACTTTCAAATGAGCTGGGAAATGCTTTGGATATCCTTTAATACTGCAGTGCACATGGATGCATTTATCAAACGTATAGTGTTAACTTAAAGGGATACTACCTTCACTTTAATTAAGGTTTTTCATGAGTAGTCAGTTTCTTACCTGCAACAGAGTGTAGTCAAACCTCTCAGTTTAGAGAATCATGGGAATGGTCCTGACAGAGAGCAAAACATTACATGTTGGTTTAAGCTAATGTAACGAAAAGTGAGTTTTACACAGTCCCTCCTGCATCTGACATAATTTTCTTTGCTAATAACTTCTTGTCGTAATGGCTCACTGCACACACACTTGCTGCGTATGTCCTGCAGCTGATTTGCTTTGAGTCAGAAGTCCTCCAGTATAATCCCTAAATATCAACCATGAGGAAGCGAAAATTTATAAAAAACTTAGAGAAGTACAAACAGTAGGCATCTTTTAAATAACTGCCAACAATGCAGAACAGTGGGCTATCTGTCAAGTCTGACAAAAGCCCTGATGGACTGATGAACAAACACTGTGCATTGACTGAAGCAAGGTAAAGAACTGTGATTCAACATGTAGGTTTTGCAAAAAGTAGCTACTTTTGATTAAAAAACTTTTTTAAAAGGTATTAAACTGCGGTGAAAATTTGGAGTACAGGTTGTTTTAGAGGGTAGATATTTACAGAGTAGCTGTTAGCTTTGCACCCTTGTCAACAATAACAACCAATTCTCAGTATCGAGGGTGCTCTGACTGTTACCAAATAGAAGAAAACACATATGAACTTAAAACATATTTATTTAAAAAGTAACTTTATGTTAATTTTTTCAAATGGTTCAAAATGGGCAGGCATCGATCAAAGCCTGTCCCTGATCTCACGATCAAGTGGGGCAATTTCCTCATGAGCTTCAAATCTGATCCTGATCATTGTTATAAAGAAATGGGTTAAATGTAATGAAACTGAAATTCGGCTTGGGTCTTCCTGAAGAAAATGCATCAAAATAGGTAGAGAGGGACTTTGAATAGTCACATTCTTCCTCAGGTGTCTCTTTCTCTGTAGAAAGAAAAGAGCCTATTTTAATTGCACACCATCCTCATCCGATCTTTGCAGCGTCATGGCTTTAACCAGAGAGCATTGAATGCCTTGTGATTGGGGTGGTTTTGGTAGACTGGCTGAAAAAAATGACCCTCTAAATAAAAAGTGAGCTCACCAGAGTAAGAATTGGCAACGCTAATTGGTCTACAATGTGTTTTTCCTCATCTTACATGGCAGTATATCACAGTTTGATATACTGTTACACGGTCAATTAACATCTCAGTGCTCAGTCAGCCACAGAGCTCAGGGTCAGAGGTCACGTTCGCCTTGGTGCGAGGCAGAATGAGACAAAGGCGGAGGCAGCCCCAAAAACTACTGGATAAGAAAATTGATTATATTGTGATGAATCAAACTACTCGGAAATGTCCATTATTGTAAATTAGATTTGAAAATGACCAGAGAGTAAAAGGGTAGATTACAGCAGAGTCTAGATCTGTATATGCAAACATATACTACAACATCAACTCTAACAGCTTGTATTTGAGCTTTAATTGCAATAATTTATAAAGCGTTCTTGTATATTATATTATATTATATTATCCAAAGACAAAGTTTCATAGATGCATGACAGAGATTCAAAGTTAGTCTATAACCTTTGACAGTGTATATAAAATGATTGACTGACTCCTTTTTATAAGAAGCTTTTTGGTTGATGATGTAGGACACGCGATGAAGAGAAGGCCACTCTACATATACAGCCGGATAGACGCCTAGTTTTGCTGCTCATTTCCAGCCAACCAGTAAAAACATTACAATTCAGCAAACATGGCACAAAAGTCCAGATTTCCCACCATCAGCACTCTATCTCATATCCAGAAGGACCCTCTATTAGCCTGCCCATGTGTTTACATTCCAGGGGTCTGCTCACAAATGATTTGAATGTATTTTTTTCAGGCCATGGTTATTTATCACATGTAAAATGGGCTGGGACACCGTGATGTATGCTATCAGTGGTGACAATGATAACCAGGACAATAATTACACAAAGCTCGGCTCATCCATCACAGTCACTGATCACTTAAAAAATCAGGCGTTAAACAGACAGAGGGGTGGAGAGGAAAGGAAAGATCCTGGACGGGTATCCTCACTTCTCTCTGTCAGTTAAAGCAAATCCAGTTCGGCTGCTCTTAACGCACTCAATCTCACTGGTGTTACTGGTGTTACTGGTGTCATCTGAGGCAAGGTACAGAGGAGAATATGCAACGTATTGTTGGAGGAATTCTTGAGAAAACAAAAGTATTTTGTTATCTGGTCATGTAATGAAAGAGTTATAGTCCACTCATCACTTTGGAAACTTTGAAAAAGTCCAATAATATACATTAATTGGTTAATTTATTAGATGCACCTGTTCAATAGTTAACTCAGCTAATCAAATTTCAGCAACTCTGTGCATTTAGACATGTAGACATGGACAATATGACTTGTTGAAGTTCAAGCTGAGCATCAGAATGGGGGGAAAAGAGAATTTATGTGGCTGTTTGTAGAGAGCATTGTTGTTGGGGCCAGATGGGCTGGTGTGATTGTTTCGGAAATTGCTGATCTATTTGGATTTTTAACTCACAACCATCTCTAGTGTTCCCTGAGATGGTGCGAAAAAGATAAAATATCCAGAGAGCAGCAGTTGTCTGGATGCATTATTGAGGCCAGGGGAGAATGGGCAGACTGGTTCCAGATGATAAAAAAAGGCAACAGTAACTCAAATAACTACTTGTTATAAACATGGTATGAAGAACGCTATCTGAACAAACAACAGGCCCAGCCTAGAAGCAGATGGGAAGCAGCAGCAGGAGAAGACCACAGCGGGTGCCTGTCCTGTCAGCTAACAGGAAGCTGAGGCAACTATACAAACACTCTCACTAACATTATACAACATAAAATTAAAAAAAGTTTCTGGTCTAATGATTGTGTTTCAGCTGCCACATTCAAAGGATCAGAATTTAGCAAAACCCTGGAAGAGTGAATGAGCTTCAGTTTTTATGACAGTATAAGTGAGAAGTTCACACTGGAGTATCTGGAAAACCCAAATTTTATTCATTGAAGATCATGTTATGGGACTGAAAGCTCTCCGCAGCTCCCATTCCTGTTAATATTTTTTATGTAAAAGTGGTATCTCTAAAAAAATTTTAAACATTTTTAGCTTTTTTTCTTTTTAATTTATCTTATTTGCTTTCATTTCATTCATCCGTTTTGAACTCCAAATTATTTGCAGGCACATACCTTGGGATCTGGTTTCACATGGAGTATCGGTTGGCCTCAACATGTCTGGGCCATGATGATCGTGAACTTGAACCCTTGAAGCCGATGTGCAGAGGGGAGTAAACAGCTTGAGTGACAGAAAGAGCGAGCTTCCCCAGGAGCATGAGGTCAGAGGTTACCTAAATACTCAGAAAGCCCTCTGGGTCGGGTTGATCCACTCCGGGGTAATGAGGTTGACACCTCCTGGGACTTGTAACCTTACAACCGCAGACTTACAATGTATTGGCCTGTTGGGGAAAAGGGAAAGAAGAAGTCGCTACACCTGCATGCCTTCAGTGCAGAAGGCATCTGACTGACTTAACGTGGTCGTGTAAACATGTATTTTACAGTAGAATGCAAAGATGCTGTTTGACCTGTTGGAGAAAATGCGGTGGGGAAAAAAAACTCATCCAGCGAAAAAAAAAAAAGAGGGAAAAGCAAACATATGCTATATGCAATGATTAAATGAGGAACATGTTTCATTCCCTTGCTTATTGCAGAAGGGTTGTGAATAAGTTTCCTTTGAACGTGATGGATCATTAAAGCGATGGTTTTGTTCTTTCTTTTGCTTAGATGTTTCGTCTTTTTAATACAAATTTGTGTCTGCGTCTCTCCTGAGAGCTGCCAATGCTCTACTTACCAGGAACTACTTTCTAGACATGCAAATTCATACTCAGGAGAGAGACAGTAAAAGTGTGTGTGTGTGAGTGTGTGGGAGAAGGATGCATTGTTATGTAGCTTTTAATACTGGCAAAGTAGAAGCATTTAAGCATCTCAAAGTAACTTCTGTGTTTTTCTGGGAGCATTGAGCTTTTATTATATATATGTGTAGGTGTTCCTATGTCGATTTATGTTTATACTTACATTCTATGCCTAGTAAATAACACTTAAATGATAAGGTTAAGACTTAGTCTAGTTTTCTGTTTGTATTGTGTGTGGTGTGGTGTTTTTCTTTTTTAATTGTGGCTAATTATGATATGGATCCCCACTAAGTCTGAAATAAGACTTAACTACTTGTATCTTTTTCTATTGCTTTGGTTTAAAACAGGCTATGTGATGTTTTCTCCATTAGTGTAACAGTAGCTATTAATGTAAGACCAAATACATCTTACTTCAAATACATGGACAGATGGAGACCACATGTTTGTAAGTGGGAAGAGTCCCCTGGGGATATACAGTAAATCCACTTTGTATTGTCAAAACCTGCATCTTCCTGGCTGTCAAAATCAAACTGGTAAAAAATGATTGACACAACAAAAAACAACAGCTAATTAAATAATGATAACAATAATTCAACAATGGTGTATGTTTTTGAGTCATGTTATCTCACTTTATCACCTCTTTGAGGAGCCCAGAAACTGCAGCATCCTTGTCAGAAAGTCAATACGATGATAAAAACTGTCCCACACTGTTCACCACGTTAGCAGCCAGTTGCCCTGACAGTCATTATCTAACTGGTAAATCACCCAACCCGAGTTGAATGGACACAAAAACAGGTGATTAGAAATGACAAGGGACATGCTGCATTTCCACACAAACTCATTTTAAGTGGGAACTGAGCATATGTTAGAAAATGAGCCTGGAAAGCGATTTCGTATTTCTCCCCCCACCCTACCCGTCAATGGCTCCAGCCGTGAGTGTCATTCAAGATGTGGCCTTTCCACACTCATAAAGAACACATAAAACACACATTGTGCTCTCGTTAAGTACTTACAGAGGTGAGATTTATGTGCTGGGGTCTGGTTTTTCTGAATAGAGACCAGTGCTGTCTCTTAAGTGTTGGTGATTTATGCTGGAAGTGTATTGGCATGAATGCCAATGTGATTGCTTCAAATTTGGAGATCAAGCTTAATTTGAATGAGAAGAAGCATAGTTGAAATATTACAAGATTATCTCAGGGCAAGCTTTGGAATGATCATGCAAGGACATCAGTTATTTTGTAGTTTTTAATTGGACTTTTTTTTCCATTTTTAGCTGCGTTAAAGAAAAATGATTTAGAAATTCTAAGCTGATCTGCCTAAATAAGTTACAATTTATACACTTCATTTTTATTTTTGCTGTATAGTCAGATTGAACTTGTTTATTTTAAGGTATCAAACATTTAGGTTAGGTTGAGGCCTCAAAGAACAACTTACTGTACAGGTTAGCATCAGGTGCATAAAGCGATATTCTCTCGTAATAATCCACTAGACTTGATAGAATTTGTCAGCTGCTTTCACAATGCACCTTGTCTACAAACGGATCCTTCTGAATAACATAGTTCCTTCCTCAGCTGCATCAGGAATTACTAAGAAGACATCTATTGGTTGATATTGGGCAATTCTTGTATCCGCTGCATAAGTTTTTTTTTCATAATTTGTTTACTTGAAGTGAACGGAGACCCGCATTTATCGTCAGGCTGGAGTTTGCTTCTTTGATGTGCATCAGAGTTTGGTTGCACATTCACACCTCCCCAAACAAATTGGACTTTTTGAGCAAACAAGCTAAGATTTGGGCTAGTGTGTATGCACCCTGAGAGGTTGTCCAAACTTATAGTCTAGAAAAAAGTAAGAATTAGCCCTAGTCTGCTTTGCTGTTCACACTCATTTCCTCTCAACAGATGGCAGACAAAAAAAAACAAAAAACGTTGTTAAGTCAATACTTTGGTTGGATGACTTCACTAATATATTTTGTATTGGCAGAATGATTAAGATTATAAAGTGCTGTACATTTGTACGTCTTTATGTTGCAATCTCATTTTGCTTGGAAAAGGATTGAGTCCTAATTGTTTGGTGCATAGCCTATGGCAGCTTCTACACTTCTTAAATGACAGAAGTGCAAAAGCACTTAAATGACTGCTATCATTTTTAATCAATTATGTATATATTGAGACAAAAACAACCACTTGCACTTTAAAATACACCCTCTTACAAAATGTGGCGTGGACAAAAGAGAAGCTCCTCACTGAAGTGCTTTGCTTTCAAATGAGTGCGCTGTCAAGCATATGGTCCACTAAACACTCCTCTGCCTGTACCCAAACAAAAACCATAAAACTACACAGAGTAGCTGCCCCGCACATTTTTGCTTCAGTGAGAATCTATGATCCTCTCCGTTTATTAAAGGGGCAAAGTCCCACTTCAACATGAGGTGTCACTAATTTTTCAAAAGCATCTTTAATGTGGCCAGTTACTCCCTTAGACGTGGATATCAAAACATTTAAATAGACCTGCTCACTGGAGGCGGAAGCGAGTCTTGTAAAATAAATTATTGATGCCGTACGAGGCTCCTCTCTGACTGGTAACAATGTAACTTGCAGATCCGAGCTCTTTAAAAAATCAAGGTCTCTCCGCGCACTTTCATGTTCTGACGAGAGTTCAGCCTCCAAAGCCGCAAGACATTCCGTGATTGCCGGTGATGTCCAAGTCTTTCTCAGAGGCACCTCAGTCCTGTCGGGACAGAGCATGTTATTGTTGGGATACCTGCATAGCTGCATGATTGGTGTCAAATAAACATGGTGCTGAGCTGCAGTGCTAGAGGTCTTTTTACCTGTAATTATGGCATGGCTAGCTTTCTACTGTGGGATGGCTGCCAGCTTGCTTTTGGCTTTTATGGGGCTTCTGGTCTTTTCTTGTGGTTGTCATGCTGCAATTAAAACTGTCTCCAATCGCTGGGTGGCAAAAGGCGCTGAGACAGACTCTTGTCTCTCTCACACACAGACACACATATGTATGTGTACTAGTACACACACATGCACACAAACACACTGTGGAGCCTCTGGCTGGAGGCAATGGGAAAGCGTATGATATAGGAAAAACATAGTTAATTACATTTGACAGGTATCTATTAAAGTGCATTCTTAGACCTTAGAGGCCTTCACACATCTAATGGAAACACACACTCAACTGCTGCCCATGAATAATAGGGCTTCCCGACCAAAAGCTTTGGTTTTTGTGTTTTTTTTCTCCCCTTATCTCACCAGCATCAAGCATCTGTCAGCGAATAGACAAATCACCACTAATCAAATCCACAAAAGTATAAACCAAGGTCTTACACTGGTATTCAGATGCTTTTTAATTAGTTATTCAGGGATTCTTTTCACTTTTGAGTGAGCACACACTTGAATCCCTCATCTGAAGGAGCTCAAGCTCTCCTGTTTATTACAGACAATGGAAGTGTGATTGTAATCATGCCACTGATTCTGTCATCGAAGAGAAGATTTATGGATTGCAGATGTATTTGAATTGTGACCTGCAGGGAAAATGTCCACATGCATGATCATATGTACCTTTGTAGTAAGGTAGGACAGTTCATTGAAGTAAAATATTGTCTGTTTGGTGCGTTCATCTGCCTTTTTCTTTGTTATTCTCTTGGACTGTCTGCCCTTCCATCTTTTTGTCTGGTTTGTGGGCTTACTATGTCTGTCTCCCCACTCTTAACTCTCTTTCATCTAATCTGCCTGAAGACTGTCAGATCAGCTGTCTTCAAAATCCAATTTATGTGTTTGGTTCAAGATATTCCAGGGAACAAGAAAGGAGGCACTGGATTTAAAATAACACACACGTTCTGCAAGAGAAATTGGAATTTAATCAACTATTTCCCCATTATGATTGTCTCGATGCTTATTTCAAGGTTTAAATCTTGCCATACCTGGGCATGCAAACCGCATTAGCAGGAGCCTTTCCCTGACAAATGCATCATTGAGTTCATTATTTAGATATTTTTCAAAGAGACAAAGAAAATAACTAATATAGATAGTTTGGTTTGTTTGTTTGGTTTGTTTTTTTAATTAGAGGGCAATAAATGTTTATATAAAATGCTAAAGAATTTCCTTTGGATACCTTGTTGTGTTTTTTGTCAAAAAAATTCTCAAATTGAAACGTTTTTGCAAAAAGATAAAGTTTAATGGCAGGTTTTCACCTTCAGAAGTACCCTTGCGGCACACACAAGAATTGGACAAAGGGTATTAGTTGGCAGGTAATAGATGGAAAAATTAATAGTCAATAAAAAAACAAACAAAAACAGCTCTTCCCTTTTGAAAAAATAACTTCATTTAACTTCTTGCAATCAACCCTATTAACAGTTCAATCTTAATATCAGTGCACCTCAGTAATAATCAGTAAAGTGTTAGAAAGTCATTAGCTTAGCTTAGCATCTCACCTAGGCCAGGGACTTCTTGTGGCTTATTTTCCATCACACATTACCGACAACTGAAAAATAAAAAATGACATTTGATATGCAATATATATTACTTTTGTGGTGGACTTAAAAATATGGTAATGAGTTTTTTCCTTATACCATGATGAGTTATTCTATCTCTTAACAACAAAGCTTTAGCTGATTCAAACATATATGTATTCGCTAACAATGCTTAAAAATATAATTTATTCTGCACGTTTTAGCTTTCTGAACGTATGCTGAAGAAGATCACTGACTGACTTTTTGCTCATAGAGGTTTGCAGTTTGCAACTGAGAGCCAAGATCATAGTCCGCTCCTTTGTTGAAAATGATTCTTTTACTGTGTCTAACCAGAGTGGTGCTGCTACTTTTACAGTCACAGGGGTGCTCATACAAACATTAAGCTAACATAATGCTCCCAGATCCGTGAATAAGTACACATCTCTGTGGAGTTCTAATAAAAAGTCAATTAATAGCTTCATTAAGGTGCATGGTGAAGTTTCTTCATTGTGTTGAAGTAAAATGAAATCAGAAAAATGAGGGCATCATGGTACAGCTGTAATCCTGCAAGATACTCAGCTAGAAGGTTCTTCTGTGATCCCAGTGTGGAAAATTCTACCTTGATTAGATTCAGTTGTTTATCCTGAGACCTAGTTAATTGTTTATGTGTACTGTAATGCACTTTTTTTGATTATATTTAATGTTATGCATCCCACTCTATTAAGTCATGTTTCATAGAGAGAAAACTTAGAATCATGTCACATGGGGGTGTGGCTTTGCCAGCTTTCCTTTACCTGTCCTTTCAAAATGGCCGGCATTTTCTCAAGCTTAATTTATGAAAGAAAGACATGTAACAATGATATCTCTGTAAAGAAAGTTTTTTTTATGTGATATTTGGATTTAATTTTTCAAAATTAATATCTAACAAGTCAATTTGATGAGGTTTTGGAATAAAGCTTATTAGTTTCACAGGCAGGGCAGCCTTATTCATATAGCACATTTCCTGTAGACAGTTTAGGGTAATTTTCATTGCATTCTTAAAAGAATCAGCCAAGGTCTTTCAGAGATTGAATCCAGAGAACCAGACGGGAGACGGTGAGAACCGAGATAAGGACCCATATAATTTTAAGGGATACCGTGTAACTATTTGTCACTGTATATATATATAAAAGACATATAAACATATTTTTGTAAGACGGCATGACCGAGACATAATCTGAGTTGTGATTTTATCTGGAACTTAAAAAGGTTAAACAATGTTACTTTTTCCATGGTTGTTGCTTTTTGCCTGTTGACAGACTAAATTAAACACATTTGCATGGAAATACTCCATATTTCATCATTAAATGGTTACACTTTTATGGCACGGAGCCATAAAGGACAACATACTTCCAAAACAAAAATCCACCATTCCAGCACTGTTTCCACACCTAGTCATGGGCCGTGTCTCAATCAGCGCACTTGCACCCTATAGGGCACTTCTTTTGAGTGTTAGTGCGGTTGCAACTTAAATCCAGTGCACTGCAAAGTTCCCGGATTCTGCCCTAAAACTGGTCAAAAATCAAGTGCAGAACGAAGCACACTATGCACACTAAATGGATGCCATCTTGCTGTTGTAGCGGAAGAGGCTGGACCAAAGTGGGATTTTCGAAGCTGAATAATGACGGATAACGAAACAGTGGCGACCCCAGCAGCAGCGGAGGCTGTTTAAAAAAAAAAAAAAAAAACAAACAGCGGAGTAATGTGGAATAGTTATCAGCTCATTTTCGAGCAAATGATTTGGATCCTGCGTTGGTGTTGGATGCAACGATGTCTGATTGCAGTGATAGATAACTCATTTATTACTACTCACTGCTGATTTCTATTCTTGTACACAAACGAAGGTGTTGCGGATCCCGCTGATAAGCACTGATGAGAATAACGGCTTTAGAATAAATGCTGTTATTAATGGTGCTGCTTCATTCAATAAGGGGTAATCTAATTACTCTGTCCATCGTTACAACGCCGAAGTTAGGCTACTACCGTTTACTTTACGGGTAAAACTGAAGAATAAACTAGTGTAGAAGAAGAATAAAGGCTTGGGAATAAAGTAGCATCATGTTGGAGCCAGAAGTTATCTGCAGGAGAGGCCATTATGCATTATGATTCTGCTCATTTAAACCATTTTT
>JBBBVT010000024.1:5578485-5593039 GCA_037177035.1 Craterocephalus eyresii | reverse complement strand
CACTCGCTGTCAAAGAAGTTGCGGCGCAGCAGGAAGTTTAGGGTTTAGTGTTTGGCGAGATATTGACAGAAAATGGTGAAGCTTTCTAAAAAAAACAATCCAAGCAGCTTACTTTGGAGCAGAGAGTGTGTCGTTTGGTGACAAAGAGTGTCATGTTCGATCAAAGGCATGATCAACTTGCTAAACTTAGACTGCAATGTGCGCACGCGGCAGGTACTGTGAATAAGGGCTGGGATATACTTGCGTACGCATCATGGCCGCCGTGCGGTGCTAATGTCAGTTCGGCAAGTCGGCCGCTTGCGTTGACGCGAGGTCGCGTGCGCGAGCTGCGATAGTGACGTAACCGCTAGAAGTGCTCGTGCACCATTTTTGTCAATGGACCGGACGGACCGCATTTACATGCTCATCGGCCACATTTAAGGCATCTAACGGCGGCAAGACCTTTTCCCCTTTAGTTTCCAGGGAGAAGTTTAGTTTTAATCCTTTTACCTCGATTTCAAAGTCTAAATTCAACTCGTTGTTAGGGGAAAAAACCCGAAATACAACTGACCGGCAGCTTGTCATTTTCAGACTACAAGTGCTGCATACTCCGCCTAGAGGTGCCCTCCGGTATTGACCGTTTTGGCCACGCTGTGCCTACGTAGTTTACAGCAAGTATGTACACAGACCAGAAAGAGCGCTTGCGTACACGCTTGCCTACACGCTTGCGTACACAGCAAGTATATCCCAGCCCTAAAAGTGGGCCGAGTAGTGGGCAGAGTAGTGGGCAGAGTAGTGGGCAGAGTAGCGCGCATCATAGCGCGTCATGGCGCGTCATGGCGCGTCATGGCGCGTCATGGCGGTGGCCTCTTTTCTCTAAGCATCCCGACTCATCGGCTGAATCCGTATCAGAGAGTGAACCTGACCCAGACTCGTCAGATGAATGGTTACCCCTTTTCACCGCTAAATGCTGATACACACACACACACACACGCGCGCTATAGGGGAGGGAGGGAAGGCGAAATGAATCATCTTTGCCATAAATGTTCTGTTGTGAAACTAAATTAGTGTTGCTTTTTGTTGTGAATGAATTGATCTGGCCACCATCCCATATTTCTCAGCATAATTTTCATTATTACAGAAAAGTAAACAAATGTATGGATGTTGAAGGTATCATTAAAGTAACAAATACTGGCATCAAAATCACCCTATTTCTTCATTGCAGAAAAAGCAAATTTTCTCAGGCAGATTACTAAAGGCAGACAATGCTAGAAACAAACGTTTTTTTAAAATATAGAAGATAATCTTCTCTATTATTGGTGGTCGCCATGTTTCTATAACGCTATATTCTGTGGGTCCTGAAAGATGAGCCAAAATGCTCCAAAACCCAGCAGTATGAAGCTCTGCCAAAACAATGGAACATTAAGAAAGGGAAAGTTGAGCAAAGTATGCAATAATCTGTCTCAGTTTCACAAACAGTTTTATTAGATATGTTTGCAAATAATTCATTTTGAACTTTTTTCTTTTTTCTTTTTTCCGGGTCTTCCACAAGTCCTGTCTCATTTAGATATTTAAAGGATATTGCATAACCTGTCACCTTTTTCTTTTTCAAATAAGCTTTATTGATTGAAATTAATACTGCACTAAAAGGCATGAAGACCTAAAGTGTGGAAGTAGAATTACAATGACGTATGGCTGATGAAACAGGCATGCACATTAAGTATCATTTCTACACCTACATCGGAATTTGTGTTCTTATGCACACAGAGTGGAGCAGAATTGTCTTGAATTACAGAAGTTAGTGTTTAGCACTCATGTTTTTTAACAGTTTTCATGTAATAATGGAATAATTTATTCCAAAATGACAAACATCCAATCAGGCTCACTTTTACTAAACTAAAAATTTAGGGACTCAAATCAGACCAACATGCATGCCTTTGGACTGTAGGAAGAAGCCTAGAAGAGAACCCATGCATGCACAGGAAGAACATGCAAACAGTATGTACATCAATACATTTTATTGCCTTTTAATGTGTGTTCTTAAGGTATAATGGGAACAGTGCTGGTTTCCATTCTAAGTGCTGCAGCATTCAAGGACCTGCAAAAGCACTGCTTCACTCTGGGTGAAGCTTTAAAAAAAATGAACCTCTCTACTGTAATAAACAAATCATCATGATCAGAAGAAAATTTTGATTTAAATTAATCTGATCAGATCAGCATTTTCATAATTGGTTTCTTTAAATGAAACATTTTGATTCCAATCAGGCTTTTAATCCAAATACTTGTTTCCATATAAATATCACTGTTACTTGCACAAAGATGAGAAGTTGTATTTTCCTAAAGTGATATTACTGGAAACAGTGACAGCTAAGTGTTAAGTGTTAAGCACATAGTTGAGTCAGAATTAATGTACATACTTACGAGTGCATGTAACTAAATACATGGTTACACAACTACAAACATCTATTTATAGATTCATGCATTGCAATTCCTGTCATACCACTTGAAAGCTGCCCAACAGAAACAGCTTAGGGATTAATTACCATCTCACAATTTAAACATGGTTAGTCACACTGCAGCCAATTAAACAAGAGGAAAAATGTATCAGGGGTCACAGATCAGGTTGCATACAGAAGCTTTTAGGAAAGTTTAATCTATTATGTAGCACATTTCACATATCAATTGTGCCTTGTCAGTGGGGAAAAAAGTCTTTCTACCTGTCCCTGCTTACAATTCCCAAACTGAAGCAGCTCAGCTCCTCAACTGCCTGTGCCTATAATATATATATTCATACTACAATAAGCATCACAGAATCCCCCGAGCGATGGTGGAAGCGTTATTGGTTGTGGTGGTGAGTTCTGTGATTTCGGTTTGATACGTGCCCCCCTCTGTTTCAGTTTTCATCAGCAACACATCAACTTTGACTCCCACGATGTGCGACGATGGTGCATCTGTTCTGTCTTGAGCTTCCCCGCTGAAGTGAGCAGGATCATCAAGCAAATAAAAGGAGTTATCTTGGGCCTCCAAAATAGTTAGTAAATGAGTCTGTGTTTACAGATTTGAAGAATTAAAGATTATTCACATTACTGTCCAGCCTGTGACACTGCTCATTTTGTTGTACTAACTGTACCTAAAGATTGTAACAGAATTCACTGAGAAAGATGTATATAAACTGAAGATATTATGTGATGGAATTTTTCAGTTTTTGCGATATTTACTCCAATTAGGATTTCCAGTGTCCTGTCTGAGCATGCAGAAATAAGTCTACTGCCTTAGTGTCTATTGCAATTTGAATTCCATGCGTTCAGATGATATACCTTTAGATGAGATGATAATAGTATGAGACCACAGTTTCTTCGATGAAGTCTAATACCCTCATTTCTTGAGCCAAAACAGGAAAAGCAAGGGTAAAAAGAGGACACATTTTTGGCAGCCCTTCATCAAAAACATAAAGCAGTGGCCACAAGGGGAGAAGTAAACAGATTTTAAAAGCTATTGACATTTCCCCGTAGCAACGAAGGGATGTCGAATGGCAGCACGGATGATAAGGTGTACAGACATCCAGGCTCCCTCCTCTCATGTTTTATGTATCTGTGATCACAACTAATCGTGAGAGAAATTAATCAATAACAATACCGCCAGGATGTGTGGATGACACATGCCACTGCCCACCCCCACTGCCACCGCCTTCCTCCCCCATTCCACCCCCTCCTTAATTCTCCTCACCCCATCCATTTTGATTCAGGGGCCTGTTGTTCGCCCACGTCTAGGTGAGGGATTTTTTACATCCCTGGCGTGCTTGGAGGAACTCCATATGGCCGGGATCAAAGGTGTTGCTGGGTGCATGGTTCTGCTTGGTTGCCAGCCACCGCCGTTAATTAGAAAACAAGATCAGAGGCGGTATTAAAATCCAATTAAGCCCGTATGAACAGATTGCCAAGTGATGTTCACTAATGCATTACTGAGCACCATGCAAATTTTAGTGGCAGCATTTGGCTTTATGTTATGTGTTTGTGTCATTAAGCGTGTATGTGTGTATTCGGGAGTGTTTTTGAACGTGTGCCTGAGTGTGTTTATGCCCATGTCACTTGCCGGCTATCCAAGACTCTGTGACATTGCCTGATCTTTTCCTTGATACACAGCCCTAATCTCATATAAACAATCAGCTAAAGCTCTGCAGAGCAACAACACCTATCCACACAATAAGATTGGATGATATTGCTTCTCACAATTAAAGCATAATTGAGAATGCTGAATTATTGATCCATCATAATTGAGTTCTCTTCATTTGATTTGTATGAGAAGCTAATATGATGCACAGCAAATCTTGCAGATTTGGATAAATTGCCTGTGAGTGTTTGAGTTTGCAACCTTTCCATTTGGTCCCCATCGGCCACCCAAAGACAAATTACAAGAGGGACAGGAGCTATCCATTGAAATAATTTTAAAATGTGAAATAGCTGTCGGCAGATAAAATTAAACCATGTTAAGGAATTGGATGAGGCACATTAAAATGCGTACATAAAATCATTCTGCACAATAAGTGCCAATTTAGTCCATGAGTTTCATTCATGCAGCAGACAGACAGGGCATCTGTACCAAAGACTGAGAAGTGGATGCAGCTGGTGGCCTATGGCCTGAAGCATCCACATTATCACAGACGAGGGCTGTTAATGTTGGGCTGAATAGGAGCCCCTTTTGAGATACAAAATAGCATTCTGATTAGAAAGCCAGGAAACACACATCTGAAGAGCCGGAAATTGTCACAATGCAGAACCATGGCACATTTGGCACAGTCTCAAGCTGGGCTATAGAGGAGTGAGATCTTAATGAAGGGATGTGCTCAATCAAACACATTGAGATTTCTCATATAGTTTAGCAGTTCAGCAGTTTGTGCAGGATATGTTCTTCATGTCAAAGTTTCCTTTTTTATTCTTTTTTCTAGACTAAAAGCTGCAGAAGCATTGGTTTATTGGCTGGATTCATGTTTCTTATGTTTTTTTGTGGAAACATTTTGTCACTGATTTAATGTGTACAAGGAGGGCTATATGACAGAGCTGTTGGCTTGTTCCTCAGAGCTTTTCTTGAGTTTCAACTTACCAGCATGTTGCCATGGTTGTTTTTCGTATTTACCAAGCTAAAAGTTGAGAGTTGCTGATCAATGGAAATGGAGGTTGTGCATAATTAACCCCGAAAACTGTGTAACCACACTGCACCGTAATAATTCATCTGTTACATGACCTGTTACATGCCAATTCCCCAGTCGGTTGAGGCCAATGTTCGCCTTCCCTGAGCCGGCTTCTGCTGGAGTTTTTTCTTTCCTGTTAAAATGAATAAAATTCATTTGGATTTCCAAACCCTAACCAATTATGTTGTAATGCCAAAACCTAGACAGGCCACTGAACCTTTTAGCAAACAGTGTAAGGTAGCAAAAATAAACCATTTCTGAAAATAATAAATTGCATAAAGAAAATAAGCATTGAGAGGGATAAGTTTAGCTAACATAAACAGCTGTAACACTATGTTACAATTATTCCTTTGTCCAGACACACGAAAACTTGTGTTATGAGGACTACGCGATGAAGGAAACAATGTTAGACAAATAAAATATGAATACTAACTATTCATAGAGAGTAAAAACTTGAGTTTGGGGCTTTTGCTTTGGCAAATTAAATGACTGCATTGAAAATAAAGAAACTGATGTTTTTAAACTTACAATAATTTAGATGTTTTAAATATATTTTAGTCTAAATCATCTCATTTACACAGTTGGAGAATGTCTACATTGTGCTGCATCATGAAACATCATGTGTGTTGCAAGGAGACAAAAGGCCTATATGATGATAAAGGGGCTTCTTCTTTGTCTTTTGATTGGTAGTTGGCAACCAGCTTAAAGATGCATTACCACCACCTACTCCAATAGATTGAAGAGCATTAGACATTTCAGGTTGGCTCTCCTAACAATCAGTAATAGCTGCCAGGTGTGTATGATTAACTTCTAAAGTTCTGATTGGTCAAACAAATCACATGCAAGGGTTACAGAGGGTATGTGTTAATTTGGATCTGCAGCAGCTCTTCTAACATGATGGCTAGTTTGACTGTTTTATGGTAAGTCTTGTGCTGTTTTGTCTGGTGTCTATTGAGTAGTTGTAATGATATTCTGTTTTTCTATAGGGTTTGGTTCTTTGTCATTCTTACTAATCCAAGTAATGGCTATCCCATAACAAAAGGTAAGTTATTCCTTACATTCTTACGCATACACTCTACCCTTTTCAAGTTTTTAATATCTTCTTTCAACTTTTAGCTTTGAATCCTCGCAGAGCTTACAATGAGAACCCATCTGCTTTAAACTGGGAAGTACCTGCAAGTGGATTTGTAACGGCAAAGTCTGGTTCCTCAGCTGCCTCAAATCCAGTATTTCACTCTGCTCCACATGCACAGGCTAAATACATCGAGCCCAGCACAGACATGAGATCAGTGCCTGCTGTTTACAGTTCAAAGAAACTTGCTGCACCTGTTCAGTTAGGATATGATGGCAGCTCTCCAGCAAGTTCCACAAAGTTAAGCTTTCATGATCACCAAACAAAAGGTAACTATTACACGAAACATGGTTTTCTGTATTTTTACAATATAATGTAACAATACAATATTATAACGGTACTTTTTGTTTCTTTTATAGATGTTGAACCTTCTGGTCCACTCTTTGGTGGAGCCCCTTCCAGTACACTGCCTTTCTCCTCAGAACCTGAAGTACCTGGTCTCAGCAACACAAGTCCCCAACGCTTTTTCTTCCAGCCTGGGGACACTTCCCACAGGGCAAAGATGTATGACCATGGCAGCTATGAGTCTGAAACGGAGGAACGCCCCCCTGTCGAATACACTCCTCTTCGAGCTATGACCAGATTTCCAGTTGGCAGCATGTTGCGCTTTGGCCCCTTTGTGGATGGGTTCTGGTTTGGCCACCCATATATTGATCGTATAATGCTAACAAGGAAGTATCCTTTAGGTACATACAAACTTTCTAGCAACATTTTTGAGCACGGGAAGAACCACTGGCATGACACCATCATCGTAGGTCCTTCTGAACCCAGCACTCCGCAGTCTGAGGAATTCCCTGAGCCAGCCTGGACAGAGGGGGCATAATGGTTATGGTCTAGGTGGGCATGTGACTGGATAAGATCAGACGTATGCTGCCACAGTTCTGTTCACAGCCAGGCTATTTGTAGCACATGAATTAAAGCAGCTCAGCTGGTGGAAGCGGTTTTAGCTAGTCTTCATTGCAACCTGGACTTTAAGCTTTCAGAATATCAAGTTGGTGGCCATCCTTTTCAGATTGGTAAATTGCTGCAGGCTGCCTTTTTTCCATCAATAAAGCCTAAACCTCTGGTCTAGTCAAGTTCTACTTGACCAATCAAAAGAAGCACTGTAGGACTTGCTTTGCTAATGTGCCTTTTGTAGATGAAATGAAACTTGATTGCATATCATCGTCACATTCAAATGTCAAATCTGATAATGTGAAGTCATTTGTCAAGCATTTTCTTAAGATTTGAATGCCTCAGTAAGGCAATAGTGAGTGTGCATTTCACCTGCTCAAACAATGGGTGTTGTGCAACACAATCTTTAGGCTGTTCATGTCAGGGTAACTTATGAAGTTGTGGAAACTTAAAGGGGATTCTGTTACAGCAGCAAGCTAGGTTAAGAAATTTAAGGTTTCATTATATGAAAATGGAACTATCACAAATAAACCAAGTAGTGTCAAAAAAAATTTCAAAAGTACTACAGTAACAAGATTTGAAAATGTTAACCTGCTGGAGGTGAGTTTTCACCTCCTGAGCTATTGGACCTAGTTCTGTAAAAATGCAAGTGGTTAGTCCTATGTGGGAAAATATGGTTACACAACCATTTGTGGAGGAATTTCCTCGCCATTGTTTTCGGCTTCTAGACAATCATCGTCAGAGCTCATGGTATTAGTCTATTAAACCACTCTGTCAGTTCCATGTTTCAAACATGGTTTCATAGGTCAATTAAGCTTTATTTGTATAACACTAATTCACATTGTCATCTCAGGGAACTTCAGTCAATTTGAGCCAGTCTGTCATCCATTCATTATTCATACAAGCCAATTCATAAATGAGAGCCTAAGGAAACCATTATCTTGAATTTGATCCAACCCCTCTTGTTAAATCCAGGATTTTTTTTTTTTTGGTCTGTGAAAGGATGTCCCTACTTTTGGCAAAACAAATCAGATTTTTTTTATTCAAATCCTGAAGTTTCTTCACTGTAGTACTAGAAGTCAAAGTAATCCCACCAGATTAAACTATTTTGTCGAGTTTTTCAGGTACCAAGAAAGAAATCTATAAAATATCTGAGTTTAGAAGGAAAAAATTCAGTCATTCAAGTCTTTGTCTTTAAGACATTTTTGTAGCTAGTTAGTTTTATCAGGCTTCAAAGATAAGTAAATCTTAATATGCTTCACGTAACAGTGGTAATTTAAACCATAATGTCTGACAATATTAACTATGGGAAGCATGCACAGTGTGTAGAGTATTCCTCTTGTGAAAGACGAATCGTTTACATTAAACTGAAATCTATCAGATAAATATGATTGTAAACCAACGTTATACAGATCCTTTAATTTCAGTCACATGTTCAAGCCTCTGCAGCTGAATGTTTTGATCGGTAATGAATGCAGCACAGAGATCCAACAAGCTAAGTACAGACATGAGTCCTCTATCTGAGGCCAAGAGAAGATCATTAGTAACATTCATCAGTGCTATGATGAGCTCTATGTCCTGACTGAAATTCTTCAAATAGTTTATTTCTGCTTAGATGGGCACATAGTTGAGTTTTTCACAAAAAAAATTAAAACATAAAAGGGAGGTTGGATCAGATAAATGTCTATATTCAACTAACACTCCCAAAAGAAGGTTGAAGTTGAAGGATTAGATGAAGCTATTATTTTGGTTAACTCAGAGAGCTGTGCAGGACACAAATGATCCAAACATGAGTCAGACTCCAGGGACTTTGCTAAAGCTGCTATAGATGATTTATCAATAGTAGGAAGGACATCCTGGATTTTTTTCTCACAGAAATGATTTTGTTCATGCTGAGAATTAAATTATTCATGGCTCAATGGCACTCTGACCGTTGGTTAGCCTGGCTACAGAAGAGGAACCTCGGGTTGTTCTTGTTCTCTATCAATGATAGATAATCATCTGTTCTACTTCTAGCCTATGAAAGTGATACTTGATTTTGCAAAAAAATTCAAATAAAAGCCAAATTAGTTACATACTTATCTTTTAAAGTAGTTTCATCATTTTACTACTACTACTACTACTACTACCGTCATTTAGCAGACGTACATTTGAGAGAACAACACAAGCATAAATTCAAGTAGTAGGATACAGTTTGAACAGGTGGACTGCTGGTCATCGATGTAGTTATGTCAAGTGCAAAGATCGTGCTAAGTGCCCCCTTTTTTATTTATTTATTTATTTTTTGTGTGTGTGTGTCTGTGTGTTAGTGCCGTATGTGCGCGTGTGTGATAACAAGTGTCCAACAAGTCCGATGTAAAAATCACATAAAAACGCAAAAATTCGTAGAACAAAATGATGGTAAGTGCATGGAGCAGTTAGTGCTGGGTCAGGTTGATACCTTAAGTGTGAAAATGCTCTTCAAAGAGACGAGCCTTGAGTTTGCTCTTAAAGGTAGAGACAGACTCTGAGGATCGGACCGAGTTTGGTAGCTCGTTCCACCATCGAGGGACAATAGAGGAGAAGAGTCTCGATGCTGATCTCATGCCATGTTGTGTAGGAACCACCAGGCGTTTTTCAGTGGCAGAGCGTAGCTGATGAGAGGGAGCGTAGCTCTGGATGAAGGAGTGAAGGTAGGCAAGAGCCGTGTGCGTTAGGGATTGGTAAGACAGAAGCAGAGGTTTGAACTTGATGCGTGCTGCAACTGGAAGCCAGAGCAGAGAAGTCAGCAGGGGAGTGACATGAGCTCTCTTGGGTTGGTTGAAGACCAGATGTGCTGCTGCATTCTGGATCATCTGCAGAGGTTTGACGGAGGATGCAGGAAGACCGGGCAGCAGAGAGTTACAGTAGTCAATTTTGTTTGATTAAATATGTTGGTTTTTTTTATATGAGGTTTTCATGATTTACTCCACTTGTGCTTTTTGGTTTCATTCATTCTAGATTATGGGGGGACAAGCATTGTCAGAATGGGTTTTTGGGAGAGTGGTGGCAGGTGGGAGACTTGCGAGAACTATAACTCTGCCCACTTGCCTCAACCCTGCCTTGGCTTTGGTTTAGATGGCTAATAAAATCATTCATATCGGTATGAGAGCTACTCCATCCAAAAGTAGAAACGCTGTCTCTCCAAACAAAACCAGAAAGTTCTCCAAAGGTTTTCATGGTATACCAAACATATTTCTCCACTTTGTGTTAGAAGATATAAAGAACATCCCAAAGTGGACAGTGGAGCTGAGTAGGTCTGTTGGAGAGTGAACCTTACCTTTTTGGTGAGGGATGGATCGTCCGTGGAACACAGCAGTTTGTTCAGTAATCTCCTGTCACTCACTGACTCAAACATCTCCAGGTACAATCCAATTTTCCAGTCTTATGCAAGACTTTGGTGATCCTGCTGTCATTTCTGAAACTGTTGCTACCCCCTAAGTTGAACACACACCATAGGTGTATAATTACCACAGGCTGCTAGATTTCCTGCATGTACAGCACAAACTGGGTGATATGAGCCGCTTAAGAGTCTACTCATCCCCTTGTCGTACAAATGCAGCTGGTCTTCACGTCCAATCTGTCACTCAAGTACTTACCTAAAAGTGCTCAACAACTACAACCTGGGCTTGATTGGAGATTTTGTTTGATTGAGCATCTAAATTCGCTGTGTATGTTCATGGGTTACAGACTACATCAGTGTTATGAGCTGTCAGATTTTGAGTTGTGCAGTTCTGAAGTAACTAAACAGTGTTTCTATGTGGATTAAAATTAATGAATGTGATTGGAGCTGTCTTTTTCAGGGTTAGCTTTGGTTTAAATTTGATAAAATAAGATTGACTCTTCTAAAATGTTTATAAAGACACAAGGCCATTCTCTTTTCACGAAAGAAAAAATATATTTTAACCTTATGCAGTGATTACTGCTCCCTGCAAATAAGTTAAAACCTTTTTCTAAGTAAATTCATGAAAAGAAGCGCTTCTCCATTTGAGTGAACTCGTGATTTTAGTTCTGAATGGATTAAGTAAAAGCTGAATAAAAAACTGTTCCATAATACATTCTAAAGGTACAAAAAAATAAACATCTTATCAGAATTTTCTCTTACAAATCACAAATGAGGAGTCAAAGCTGAAACTATTGAAGATAATGCACCTTATTTTCATCCAGTAGAATAATAAACTTAGGTGAGGAAAATAATTGGACTGGGGAAGATTCACTTCTATCAGGATTAATGACAAGCAGCTGTGCGTAGTTATGTGCTGTGACTGGTCAGGGCTGGTCACATGCAATGCTCGTCAACCTTCAATAGATTATTTCTAAAGGTGACGGGAGAGCTGAGTGTCAGGAATGATGGCAAGTTTGAAAGTTATAGGGTAAGCAATGGTGCCTGTTGATTTAACTGGTTTCTGTTCTGTAATTTTGGTTGTGACGTTCTTCTGATTTTCAGTAGGTTATGGCTCTTGCTTATACTCATTGGTGTGAGTTACAGCTATCCCATGAAGAAAGGTAAAGAGTAACTGTAATCTTTTTTTTCCCCCTACTCTTCCATGTTTGTTATAACTACTTTCACTTTTGCTTTAGATTTCCAGGATGTCCCTGATAGTGGGTTTACAGACACATCTGCTGCCTCTAGTCAAGTTTCCCAAAATACCCAACCTAAAATGGCAAGAACCATCCAACATGGGACTCAGATAAGCCCAACACCTGCTCTTTACAACACTAATGCATTTGCTGAACCTATATATTTGGCATATGATGGCTTTGCTCCAGACTCAAGTTTTCAAGCTTCTCCAGTTGAAGGTAACCTCTCCTATACAAAGCATTTTAAAAGAATAATAAAGCTTTAAATTTAAAGGGATGATGTGTAACATTTGACCCAAATACTAGCCCAATGTATGCATGATTTTTTTGGGGGTTAATTGCAGTTTTTGACATGTGTCAGTGCTCTGAGGGGGCTGCCCTCTTCAAAAACTTGACATTGTAACTTGGCAGTAGCGGATTGGGCTCTACTGCTACTTTTCCCTCCCCTTCAACCCAAAGTTTATGGCTGAATAAAGTGAGGTGGCAACTGTCTGAGGAGCCTGTTGCACAAACATGGTAAATCCAGCTAGTTAAAGCTCATACAGACCAAAGCTAATGTGACTCTCAAAACCTTTGTGCAAGTGATGGGGGTTCTCATGCAACAAATGCATTTCCAATAATTCATGTAAATATCAAAGTAATACAATGATTGCCAGCTGGCCTGCTTTGGTTTTTATGTCCCACAAGCTACAGGCTATGGCTGATGACTTCATAACTGAGAGATACAGAAAAATGGATGCTTGTATAACTAGAAGAACTTGGTAATATACTGCACCTCCACCAGGGTCGTATCATATTCTATAAGAATTCTTTTATATATATTTTTTTTAAAAACGCACTTTGTTACTGTCTTGGTGTGAAGTTGCAGGTTCAGCTCCCTCTACTGACTAAAAGTTAGTGACCGTTTACGCACAGTATGTTAAGTTGTTAAAGGACTTTTCGCAATTTTTTTTTTACTTCCTATGGCTTTCAGTACTTCAAATGATGGATACTTGCTTATAATCTTATTATTTTGTTTTTTAGATACCTGGGCAATTCAACCTCCTGGTCCATTTTCTGGTGGGACCTCCTCTGGAAATCTGAGGTTTGTCTCAAGACCTCCACCTGGCCTCGGCTATCGAAGGCCATCAGTCCCTCTTCAGTCACCTTTCCGCTCAGGTGAATCATCCTCTGTGGAGAAGGTGTATGACCGCGGCAACTACAACTCTGAAACTGAAGAGAGGGGCCTTATGTACCCACATGGTCCCATTCAAGCTCCCACTAGATATCCAGTTAGTAGCTTTCTGAAATCAGGTCCACCTGTAGGTGGAGTGTGGTTTGGCTATCCCAATGACTACATGATGCTGCAAGGCCCAATACCCAGCAACTGGAATCCTCCCATGATCCTGAAGGTGTAAAGCAGCCTGTCGAGGGTGAAGGACATGCTAGTGATACCAGAATATAAACCGCCTAAAGTAAAGATTGCCTGTACAAAACTTTCATTCAGATATGATCATTGTTGTAAATCTTGAATTGACTTCAATAAATGTCTGATGTTTTAGAGGTGCACTTCAATAGTATATCCAGTTCAGAGGTGTTCGTTAAGCGTTTTCAGTACTTAAGATCATTAGGTTTCTTATAGGAGTGTAAACTGAGTAATGTTGTCTGCAGTGCTACAGTATGATCAAAGCTTTGGCAGATTGGAAGGTATCTGCATCCATGAGGTTAAAATGTTGAACCCTGAGCCATCTTTTACAGCTGTGTTGCATTTGTCTCATTTATTGCATATTGGATTAAATTGGTACTTTCAGAAAGCTGAGGTGCAGATTTGTTTCTGATTGCATTGTTTATGTAAAGTCTGGGACTGCTGGCACATGTATTCCTTTCCCTGCTCTAATCTGAGGTTAAAGTATTTCAGAAGAATGCACTACCTATAGGTTTGCGTTACCAGTGCATTTAAAGGCAATGATTTATTTTAAAATGCATCCTGAGGGCAATGTCTATTTATATTGAACTTTATAAAGCAGTTTTTCATGCCAATGCCTTTATGCAAAAGGGATTAAACACATTCTGTCTCAACAAAGTCAAAATGAGTTGGCAGAATAAAGGCAAAACATCTGGCTTGACGCTGCAGTGAGGAAAAACCTCCGGGATCATTCAACCAGGGGCCAGTCCACCCATGTCCAGAGGTCGTCGCCACAGGAGCCACCCTGCCTTGGCTCACTGGCCAGATCCACACCAAAGACGTATGGCTGTGGTGCAGGACCCCCTGCCACTCAAAGGGGCCGATTACCATGGCAACAACTCATAGACCGGGCAGGCAAAGCCCCCAATGTGGAAGATACCCATTATCGAAACCACTGGGGTCAACCCAATTTTAAAACTAATAGATTTGTTTCAAAAGTCAAACAGTCCATAATGATTATATCTTGGGATGCGCCTCCCTTTAGACCTCGAACTGGACTTAGAATCTGCCCCGCACAGGGTTGGTGTTCTCCGGTTCCCACTGGGCTCCAGGAAGCCGGAGGCCCCCGGGGTAGTCTGCTCCACACAGCAAGCTGGCAGGGAGAAGCCTAGTCTCTACTTGGTACACAGGACGCTGGGAAGATATAGAGTCTACGGATATTTTAATCACAAGCTGTTACGGAGGAAAATGGGCTTACAGAAAGAAGATGCCCTCAGACAGCCAGCTGATTGGTAACGAGAGGTAGTTCTTTCCCCCTCTCTGGCTTATTTATCCTCTCCCTAAACCTCTAATTGGCTGTTTCCATCACATGATGCAA
>JBBBVT010000024.1:5535479-5547636 GCA_037177035.1 Craterocephalus eyresii | reverse complement strand
GTGTGTGTGTGTGTGTGTGTGTGTGTGTGTGTGTGTGTGTGTGTGTGTGTGTGTGTGTGTGTGTGTGTGTGTGAATGGATCAGGACTCAGGTGAGTTTAAACAGTGTATTCTCCACAGACAGAAAATCTATAAAGCCAAACCCGGGGTCCTGTTAAGAGAGTAAACCTCATTCTTCACACATCTGACACGGTCATTAATAACCATTACACATTCTTCCCTCCTTCCTCCCCTATGGCGGCTCATTCTGTCCCTCAGCTTAACATAAATCCCTCATGGACGACCTCTTTTTTATTTCTTTTTTTTCCTTTTTAAAACACTACCCTGATGTACCAGTATGAAAATGTGTCCTCTTCCTAGGAGCCCAGAGGAAACCTGAAGCTCCAGAGACGCTGAGGGATGTCTGATCGAGCGGGTGCCCAGGGAGAGGCGTCGACGCCTGGGAGGGGAGCGTAATGGCGCATGCCTGTCTCTGCCGCTTCTCCACTTCTCGCGCCCGCATCCCCACCCCCTTACTTCACTCTTTGTCTCTCCCTTTTTTTTCTCTCTTTTCCTCCAAACATGACACCCTAATAATTGCAAAGATTAGACAAAGGGGGCTGCGTGCTCGTTTGTGTGTGTTTGTGCAGTTATCAGAGCAGGGATCCTTAACTCTCTTATCACCCATCTCAAACTGTCAGGGAAGCATTGCTTGTCTAAACTCCCTGTCGGAACTGTGAAATTCTTCTTCTTTTATTTTTTCTTTTACCCAGTTCTACTTTTACCAATATTTCTTTGCAACTCAAACCCCACCACCACCTCCCAACAACAATCTTCCAGGCCTAATCACCCATCCACCCACATATACACTCACAACACACACACACAAGTTCCAGTCCTCTCAATTTGCCCCGGAGTGATGATCTGATGCCAAATATCTTTTCTCTAAATGGCGATGGGTTCCTGGATGCCTGCCAAATAATTTCCATCTCATAATCTTTGGCGGCAGAGAAGGAACACAAACACATATTTACCTACAGTTCACAGCTTGTGACCGTAATTCACATGAAGGAACGTTCCAGAGCGCTCGCACAAGCCCATGTAACCGTGCACACAAAGCATGCGCCATTCATGTAACCAGGGCTGTGCAGGAGATATTCCCGCTCTCGTTTTCTGACTTTCGAAAAAACAAGACAGGTGGCATGAGGGGAAGGGAGAAAAAAAAAAAAAAAAAGAAAACGAAGACAACATCAAGTCGAAGAGCTGACAGACACCTGGGAGTTTCAACTTGACTGTCTATTTGTCTATCTGACTGAGAGACAAATAGAATAAGGCCTGTTTGTTAAGCTGTGTTGGAGTAGCGTGGCCTGAGGCAGAAAGCAGTAAATTAGCAGGAGTTGGCACGGCGACTACAGCACCGGGATGGCAGTCGGACATCTTGTCAGAACCGCACCCCTTCTATGAAACCCGCGCTCTCACTCTATCCTGAGGCTCACCTGTGAGAAAGAAAACACGTGTGCAAGAAGAAACCGACTGTGTGGAATGCTTACTGGAAAGAGAGAGGGAGTGAAAAAAGAAAAAAAGAAAGAAACCTTGGACACAAACATACTGAAATGGAAACAAACACACAAAAGAATAACACTAATGTAGCCTATCATGGTGACAGACAGCTTCTAATTCCCCCTGTATAAACTCCTATGTGAGAGGAACATGCTTGATAGGTAAAGGAGCATAGCTGACGCTCTGTCAAACATGCCATCGCCGAGAAGGTGTGATGATAGCAATGAAACCCAGCTGTCGAACACGATACCGCACATACTTTATTCCTCTCTCTTGGTCTGTGTCTTTTTCACACACAGAGCTGCGTTCACCCAGTGACAGTCCTGCAGCTCTACCTTATCAAGTGTGAGTAAAGTCAGGCAGCCTTAGAGCACCCCCTATCAGTTTGATGAGGGGAGAGTGAGTCAGTCACTCCGCTGCTGCTGCTGCTGCTGCTGCTGCTGCTGTTAGCGCTGCACACTACCACTGCACAATATGTACCAGATGGGAGACGCAGCTTAAGACAATGGGCCTCTTTTACTAAAATTTTCCATTTATGTAAAAGGTCAAAAAGAAAAAATACATTTTTGAAACCCTTGGCCAGAAAGAACTTTTTTCAGGGTTGTTGAATTGATTCATTTGCAACTTTTATTGCAGATTTTAAATTCTTCTGTGTGTGATTTGGTTACATCTGCGTTGTACTGTGATTACACTAATAGATAAAAACATGTCTAATAAGTCTCAGAAAAATGTAAAGATAATTCTCTTCTAAATCTGACAGCTCCTTTTTAGTGTCGTCATACCTGCAGTTAAGAAGAATTTTCTCTAAGTTTAACCTGGAACTGAGATTTTCAGGTTTTTTTTTCAATAGGAAATATTTCTCTTTATTAAATTAGGATTTGATGAAATGCTCCATAGCTGCGTTAGACAGAAAGCATAAACCTATCAAACTGTTTTTTCCATTGACGTTTAAGTCCTGACCTCACACAACGCTTTAATACCATATGCGTGGAGGCCACAGGCTCTGAAAATGACAGTCGACTAGACTCTATGGGTTCAGACCTGTCTCCCTGTCTTTGTCCCATTCGCTCGAAAACACATGCATGTACGCTCTCAGCCTCATGAGTAAACCCCACTGAGGAAAGTCGGGTAAGATTCACGCTGCCATTGAAAATAAATGACACCAGCAACGTTGCAGATGGTTGCAATTAAAAATTCAAACAACAAGCGGCCTCGCTTAGCCCATTCCCTTTTCTCAGCTGCGATTGCCAAGGAGAGCTGCAACAGTGTGTGTTGTGTAAGGCCAGGCCTGTGTGTTTAATTATCTTATCACCATTTAATCTGCAGCAGTCCCATTCCTTATCATAAATCTTAGATTATCAGCCTGAAAGTGAACAAAATATGGCCCTGCAGCTGACTGTGACTTGTCACTAAATCGCTCTAAATGACTTGCAACCTATGAGGGATGACATGTGGAGATGTGTAAATCAAATCTGGCAAACTATTTTATAGATACAATAATAAAAAGAAGCTTTTCAGGGTTGCAAAACTGAACGCGTTCAATAATATCGAAGCAAAGACAAAAAAAAAGAAAACAACTAAGGACACTAAATCATAAATCGCTCATCAGTCATCTCCTGTGAGATTATCATCCGGTTACCACAACGTGCGAGAATATTTACTGTGGTGTTGCATACGGTGGGTTTCTCCCCATCACTTGACAGCCATATGGTGCGAATAAAGACGAAAACATGAACTGTTTCACAAGTAGCATGCCAATTCCAAGAGTAAACAGTTATCGCGAGGCGTTTCCGTAGACGGATCCAGGGAAGGATTCTCTGCAACAACTCTGACAATCACACTGCAAATACACCAGTCCCTGAGTACAGGAGACCAGTGATCCCAGTCGCTCCACGCTTATTTGTGAATATTTGTCAGACAGGTCTCTCTTTGTCATCAATGTTGCTGCTTGCTGAATCTTTCAGCCTACAAAAGCCCACAGGGATGTTCTCTCTTAAAGAGTACTCGAAAAAAAAGGATCAACTGTAAACTGAAGGTCAGACTGAACACAGACAAAAACAGCTCGTTGGATTGGATTTGTTAGAGGGTAGAACGTACACGCTTTGCATGCGGTCATGCATTTTGAGTGTGACTTGTGTAGTTTCACAGTAATGCATAATCTGTGAGTTTCTGCTCGCTGCGGTGTGCATACTTGTGCACTGAGTGCGTTCGCTGCAGCTGTATGTCTCCAAGAAGCCTGGCCGGGCGAGGTGATCTCCAGCACTGCCTTCAAGAGAAATATGCTGGTATTCAGGTTTTGTGTACTCCCCAAGTAGAGCATGACCTATAAGGCCCCATTGGCTGCAGGGCATGATGCTGTGTTCAGTTACGCCGAATAACGCCTGATCTGACATGTGGTTGATATATTTCGGCAGCCTGGAGAAAATCCACATTATTACTTATGTAAAGAGACACCGTGTGACTGGCTTTGACAGCTGATATGAAAAATGTTCAACTCCAGAGCCAACTTGACCAAAACGTGAATTGATCTTGATTTTTAAATATCACATCCCTGTTTAAAACAACTCTGCTTTTTCTTTCCTCTAATATCAGCAGGCTTTCGTCCTGTAGTCAGTCGGATGACAGTTTAGTTTTCCCCGGCACTCCTCCGATCTTCCAGCCTTAGGTGTGATCCTTGTCGTCTCCAAGACGAAACAGCCCACAGCAGTATGCTGCCTCCAGCTGCTGAATGATAGGTGCATTAAACGTTTTCCATCTATTATTAAGATATCCTGCATGCCTGCCTGCTAAACATTGTGCAAACAGAAGTGCATCTCTGCACACACACACACATTTGCACTTTGTTCTTTTTTTGAATTTCCTGTCCTTTATTCTTAAACAATTTAAAATCCAAAGTTTGCTTTTGCACTGGACTTAGAAAAACAAACTAAAGCAAACTGGAGAGAAAAAACCTGCAAGTCCAGTTTCTACTTACTGATGAACTTGTGCGTCTCAGGTCACCGTCTCAGGCCTCAGTCCAACAAACACCAGAGTGTGTATCGCGTGAAAAAAAAACAAAAAAAACTAAACAGGGTCCTTGAAAATTGTTAAACTTTTCAGTACCCTTAACTGTGCTCTCTAAATTTGTAGCAAATGACTGACTCTTGCATGATTTAGCTTTAAAATAAAACATTTAAAACCATGCTCGGTTGTGTGACCCTTTCAACTCTCATGATGGGTGGCTGGTCTGGGGCAGTTAAAAAGAAAACATCTCTAATGGCTGTCGTTAACATTTTCAGGCAAAAACATATGAAACTTTGGGGCATTTGCATCGGTTCAAACAGAGAATTTAAGCCTATCTGTGACAGCTTATTATCAGTGCAATCATTGCAATCAACTGTGTGCATTCAGCAGCACAGCTTCAGTGCTGAGAATCTGCTGACGGAAGCAGGTGTTCCAAGCTTTTGAGTCACTGTTAAACAAAAGATGTCAAACACTCTGACACTTAGAGTTCATCCAAATTTGCTAAAGGTTAGATAAGATAAAGAATTTCATACATAAAATGATATGCTGCACTTATTTGAGATGCATGCAAATCTTTGTATGACTACAGGAATTCACTTTTAATTAACCAGCTGAATAAACTGGCAAATCAATAATCACGGTAGAAGCCTAAAACTGGTTTATGCTCTCTCATAAAAAGGTCTTTCAAACGTAAAAATTCAGCAAGTGGATTTTAGATTGCTCCTCGTGTGCAGAATTGCAGCATAATTATTTCAAGAGAGACCTCAGCAGAGGAAAGACAAAAGCGAGAGAGGCAAAGTGAAAAGGATCAGTTAGAGGTTGAAATTCACCTCAGCGTTTTCAACACACAAAAACAAGCTGACCAAAGATTACATCACAAACTTCTGCAATAAATTATCCGGATTAGGTCTGTATGAAATTGGATTTAGGCACCGAGAAGCCCTGGGAGATGAAGGTTAGATTGATATAATTGATTTGAAATGGGATTAGGGGACTTTTTAATCATATGTCCCGCAAAATTCTTGCTGCAGATTGCACCTTTTAATTCTTTTAAATTGTTTTTTATCTATTTATTTTTCTCACAGCTACGTGGAGCTTCAAACAAGCTATAATATTCAAGTAAACCAAATAAATAAATAAAAGGTTAATAAAAGATCGAATTGTTTATACGAGTGTGTGTATATGTGTGTGTGTGTGTGTGTGTGTGTGTGTGTGTGTGTGTGTGTGTGTGTGTGTGTGTGAGGGAAATATGTTTTTCCAATCCGTACGTGTTTGCAGACGTAATGAATTATTATGCAGGTTAGATTGTCACTAAATTCTTAAAATTGTCTTCATAAATAAGTTGGTCTGAATGTGTGAGGGGAAAATTTAAAAAGTGAGATTTTGAATCTGAATTTGAGCGTGTGAGGAAAAAAGATAGAAGGGAGGAGACAGAAACTTAGATAGGAACTATTTTGTGCAAAATCACAATATGAATATTTAAAAATGCCTCATAAAAGGGCACACAAACAAACACACACAATGAAAAAATCGGTGTTGTGATGAAATACTGGATTACACACTGAGCGCACGTGCGTGCAGGCTTGCAAACACACTCGTACACACTTACTTGAGCCAGACACCCCCATTATAAGTTGTCAAAAGATCACCTCTTGTAAGTCCTAAGAAGCTGCAAATATTCCTACTTAGTGTTCTTTTGAAAATAAATGAAAAAATAAAATAAAATAAACATGCAAGAACTTGAAATGAAGTGTAAAACATTGCTATAAACGAAAACATTTGTAATTTCTCACGTGCTAAACTTTAATTTCACAGTATCAGTTTCCAGTTTGCTTGAGCCGTGTCTGATTAAAGTCATAAAACAATGTAGTTTCGTCATTAACTCTCTTTTTATTTCCATCTTTTTTAAAATATTTCTTTCCTAAAAATCTGAATTAATAGTAATAATAAACATAAAAATCTATTAGGCCTAATCATTTAAAATCATAAACAGAAATGCATTGAAAGACGTCTTTTTTTAAAGAATTAAACTCACCTTGTACTGTCTCCCTGTGCGACAACGATAAGTGCTGCGGGTTCACCTGCTTGCGGCGGGACATTGCCCCGGCATTTACTTTGGCATCGCCCGGTGAACGGCACTTGGAGTCGGCTTGAACCGTGATGTCGGTCCCCTCTGGATCGCAGATGACCAGCTTTGCCCCCTACAATCGGATCCCAGGTACTGTCAACAGTCTTCAGTTAAGTTTGACGCACGCTCCGTAGGGGAGAGGGAGTCGGACAGAAGCGCAACAAGGACGGAGGACCACTTTGTCCGCAATGTCCTGCGGCGTCTTGAAGGAAGCAACACCTGGATCGGGGAAGCCAAAGTGTAGTTTTCCTTTTTTTTAGGAAGTAGGCGTCTGTGAGCAACCGATGAGCCGCTACGTGTTGAGGTTAAGATAAAAAAAATATGTTGCAATGAGCTTTTGGAGATATAAAAAATCCTGGACTGCCCACCTCTGCAGCGACCCCGGTGACAGTTGGAGTAAGCGGTGATGGATACTCGCTCCTGTTCAGCTCTTTTTCCTTAATTTTAAAGATGTGATTATAGTATCTAGGGTCAGATAGCAGCTGGTTACTCTATGGTTCCCTACAGTCCTTCCAGCTCTGCAGTGGTGCGCTAAAATGACCCTTTGGCACTAACTCCTCCTGCGCGTTTTGGCATCGGTGCGCAGAGCGGCAACTCTTGGCTCTGATGGCAGTAGCCTCGTTGATTGGGAGAGAGAAAGAGACAGACACACACACACACACACACACACACACACACGATTTCACACACACGCATACGCACACACACATACAAAGAGAGAGAGAGAGAGAAATAGAGAGCAAGACCAGGCGGGCAGACGAGACACCTCCTCCTTTTCTTCCAGCAAGCGGAGGTCCAATGTTTCCCAGTTCCTTACGCTGTTGAGGCTACTTCTTGTTGACTCACGCGATGAAAGATGCTCTGTTCTGGGGCCACCACGTGTTTATGTGTGTCCACCGTCTGCGCGCGTGTCTGGGCTTGCCTCTGTGTAGTGGGAAGGGGATTCAAGTTCAAGTGCGTCCGTGTCTTTTGCGCGTTTGACATAAACGCGTGAAAACGGAGGGCGAGACACGAACACCGGGGGAGGGAGGCCAAGAAGCTCCCCGCCGATGAGCTCCAGACTCAACTTATTTCACACACTGAATAGCGGTGTCTTGCATTTGAAGTCGTGTCCGGTTACCTCCGAAGAAAATCCCCCCCGTCTTCCCTTCTTCCATCACAAAAGGGCCAATTTAACCCAAACAACCTGATCACTTTCCTCTCTGCCTACGAGCTGTTTTCTTATTTGAACTGGTTTGGCGACTTCTGCTTTGCATAATAGCAGAAATGTCACATATAGCTTCTAATTCCCTCTTCAGGACCACCAGGACTTTTAAGTGCTGCGCCACGTGCGGTCAAATTGGACCTCTTTAATTCAGAATGAACACTTCTGCTTGTAGACAATCAGTATAAATAAAAGAGTGAAGCACACTTATGTCCACACATTGTACCAAAGGGAGGGGAGCAGCATGCAGGTTTGTTGTTGGGATCGTTTAAGCATGCTGTGGGGCAACAGTACCCTCTGTTGGCACAGTTAGGAGACATGCGACACCTTTACGCATTATATTTTAATCTTACTTTATAGAAAGAAGCTCTTAAATCATAATCTATACAATTCAGAATCCAGAAGAGTCCTCAGAGCAGATCGGGGTAACTCAGTTGCTATTAATGGACTAATTGAATCCCTCTACACTTTTTTTCCCTTTTTTTACTGGATTCATTTACGCATAAGTGCTTCGCAGCAACGGCGCACCTAAACCTTCTCGTGCAATTCAAACTTGAGCTGCGCTGTAATTAGACCAAAACGCATTGTTGAGTAAAAGTAAAACCCTCTTATGGCCATTTAAAGTTGACACTACTTCCTGGTGGATCAGCAGAGACGCGCGCAGCCAGGACATTTTACAGCCTGCCATTAATAAAACATGCTGGGCAATTTTAAGAGCATTAGAAGTTTGATTGCTTCAGGGCAGGCCTAGGGGACTTTCAGGACAGTAATTATTTATATAAATGAAATGTCATCTCAGCTCTGGCTCAAGTAGACATAACGTCAGCAGATGCCACATGGAAACACAACACAACAGCTTTCTTTCACAGATCCACCAAAGCACGTTGTCGAGCATGATATTACATAAGATATTTCCTTCCTTTCTTGCTCGTCTTCAGATTGGGGCAGGAGAGGAACACGCTGGGCCTTGGACATGCTGGATGCTGAAGGAAAACATGATCCTGAGTTCACACGCTCGCTCTTTTGCCATCTCTGCTGGCTGCAAGCAGCTCCTTGATCCTCTACCCATGGGTTTCTCAATAATACATCAACGTCTCCATTATAGCTTGTATCTGCAAGCTCCGGGCAAAAAACAGTTTAAGCTGGGGTGCATTGGGCTAACATACCCCTGGTTGTGGACACAGGAAAGGTTTTAAGTCCAAAGTGTTGCCTCTGAGGAGAACTGCGTCTCCGATGGTAAGTGTCATCACAGACAAAGGAGAGGACGCGAACGCACCGCAGGGTAACATCCACACCAGACATGTGCTGAAATGGAAGTTTTGTCCAACTAACACGAGAAATTATGTTGATATTCAGTCTCTCTCCTTTTTTAAATATAAAATCCCGAGGATCTAAGCGGGTTCCACACATATAATTTATGTAAAAGCATCAAAATGTGCCCAGTGACAACATTTAAAAGCATAGCTCTTGCACATGAGTGGACAAAACATGCAGCTTAACTAGCTGCGATTCTGGGTCACATCCTTCATTACATCCCTTTCTATTTTTCATACTCCCCTGTCTCCTATCTGCTACTAAGGCAAACAAAAATGACATTAAAACAGAATCTTAAAATAGAGAAGCATATATGATGGGAAGTGCATATGATACATCTCAAGAACAGGCGCGGTTTTTTGTGTTGCTGAGGTTAAACGTATAAACCCTTCAAAGCAGCCATTTTGATGTGATTAACCACAATGTGACAGGGCTGACATAAACAATGAAAGGTCCACTCCAGGAGAGCTTGTGGTAATGTGAATATTGCTGTGGGATTTGCTTATAGTCGCTGCTTCATTATGCAATGTTTAATATTAATAAAGAAAGTATAAGTATATATTATTCATAAGCTGATTTACTGTCCTTGGTGTGAGTGTGTGTGTGTGTGCGTGTGTGTTTGAGTGACAGATTGAGATGCTCCCTTGCTATGGGCAATACAACCAGACAAGGCTCTTACTTTTCTACAGGACCCATCCTGACAATTTCTCACAGTTAAGAGGATTTGTCCGAGCAGGGGTGAATATATAATGCATGCAGATTCCCAGTTTTAATGTGGACACAGTAAATGATTCAATGCTGGCTTTTTTCTAAGAGTATACCAGGAGGGGAAGTAAGAGGGCATGAGATGTTACTCAGGGTCTACTTCAAACATAGCCTGTATGCAGATAAGCTACACACAATGATGATTCTTTGGTCATAACTATATATTTCCAGAAGATAATTTTCAGGATTTGGACTAAAACATACTGGTTTTAAAATTACCAATTAGGGATAAGATGGAAGCCACCATCTATCATTTATCAATTTGTATATAATAAATGAATTCAAAATCCAATTCAAAGTCAAATTTAGGCTTTTTCTGCATATACAAGAGAAATATCTGTTTATTTTCTTGAGCTCGATTAGCGTTTAACAATGGCTGCTGAGCACAGGCTAATGTCTCCAAAAGGGTCACTTTAGACAAATTACACTGATCTAGTCGCCAAGCCACTTTCATTTGGAGAGACACAATGATATATGCTAAATTGATTAATACAGAATTTTTTTATTTCAACTAGGCCTATATAGATAGAGAATACAGCATTTGTTTAAGATTGTTGATAGAAACTAATTCTGGAAACTGGTCATGTAGGCCTAGTAGCTAGCCTATGGAACAAACGTCATTTATATTTTTGGCTTATATTGATAATAAATCATTCTTTCATCTAAATCATATTGATTAATAACCTTAAATAATTCTGATTCACTATACATGCCATTAGCCTTAACACAGATGTGGGAATACTCCACGAAATGTATGGGACCTGATAGTTGGTGTGCTGGACAACGTTGCAACCTACAGAGAAACATATTGGAAAATGTACAAACACAGTAATCATTAAGTTAATTTAAATGTTGATTGAATTTGTTGTGCTGTGGTATATTATCCAGACGACTGCTTTTATTAACTAGGGGAAAAAACAGTGTGTGTGTGTGGGGGGGGGGGGGGTGCGCCAACAAATTCCACTTGTTGTTATTTGTCTCCCTCTAGTGCCTATAATTGAAAATAACAGGTTCAATGATGGTGATCAAAAATCAAAAGAAAAATTACCCTTTCAAATTTCTATATAACTCTGCCATGTTGAATCATTATTGACAAAAAGTCCAAGTAAATCTTTCAATAATCTAAATCGGTAGAAGTTCAAAAACAAATTGCTACGACAGCGTTTTTACAGTCCACGGACAGCGCTCATGTACTTTATGATCTTCGTCATCACGTTTCTGACGTCGTGCAAAATGGCGGTGCCCTTGTTACAATGGGGACTGTCGTTCATCACTTGTTAGCCAACTTATTGTAATTAAAAGCCAATATTCGTATAACTGTCCCATAAAGGTGTTTTTTCAGACGCCTACATGATAAAGGTAAGTTTTATGTTTAATTTAAAAATAGGATATGGATAAACAAGGCGAATTCTGGGTACAGTTTGGAGGCTTCTAGCCCTCATCGCTGCTGGAAGTTTTGCTAGCCACGATTAGCTAGCTCAGCGACGCCGGGGAAATAGTCTCACCTGCATGGGTGCTACTTCACGTCTTCACCTCCTTTATTTTTCTGACAGTTTATCCAACTTGCACATACTAACGCGCTTAAACAACCATGGTACATACCGCTAACCACATACAACCGTGCCGGATGTTTAGTCAAACAAAGCTAAATTGAAAAGAGCTAATGGGAGCAAACAGCTAACACTTTCGCATTGCTAATTTGGCAAATGTCTTCCCTGAATCCCGATCATTGCTATTTGTAACTTCAAGAATAATTGTAGGTGGAATTCAGTCAGATTAGGGATATGGTGGGATGCTCTTTTCGTTTTGTCACGCTGCCAAGTGTAAAGTTTGCACGTGAATAGTTAGGCTAACTCACAGTTGTGAAGGAACAGTTAATTCTTCAGTCACTAAATAAACAGTATTCTGTCAATTTCCGGTCACTCAAGGAAAATGGCGTATTTTGACCAAATGCAGTGCCGTAAACTTTGACTGCACAGCTGTGCCACCATTAGTTTTGTCATTAAATTATTAGAATAACTTTAAGTAATGCTATTGTGCTCTGTTGGGCAAATCTTCTGCTCCTTTATCAAATTAACAGGAGTAATTAACATTTATTTTGTTGGTAGGTGCTCCTTAGAGTAGAATAAGTCAATTAACACTATATTTGATATGTTTTCCTTCATATGTTTTTGTACAAAAATCTTATTTGGTATGGTGCATGATG
>JBBBVT010000024.1:5518229-5532543 GCA_037177035.1 Craterocephalus eyresii | reverse complement strand
GCCTATGGACAAGAGGTTAAGTTTTTAAAATACTCCTTAAACTGTATAAAAATGGGCAAATTTGATTCCCACATTTAGGCCATTGATCGGATCGGTGATCGGTTTTTTTAAACTCTCTGATCGGTGATCGGCCCCTGGACTAACCTGTTCATCCAGGAATGAAAGACAGGACACAAAGCAGCTGGCTTAAGTTCAGGAAGTAGTTGAGTTTTGCTTAAAGCCCATTTAAACAGATTTTCATTTATTAATCTTCCTTTTATAGCTTTTAAATTAAGACTTTCAGACCCTGATGTCCAATTACTCTGTCCTAAAAAATATGTTGTCAAAAACACATTAAATATTTTTATAATTTTAGATTCCTCCTTGATTGCAATATATAATCTTCCAGTGTGCCCGTCATTACTAAATATGTACACTAGATTCCGGGATAGAAAATGACAAAGCCCACCTTAACTATTTTAATAATGATCCAACTTTTACTGATCAGCAGGAAATATTTCAGTTCCAGGTGTTGCTGCCTCCATTTGGGTTTCCACTTAAAAAGGGACAAATGGAGAAAGTAAATCACATCTTTTTCAGCTCAGGATTGTGCTTAAACCACACATTTCCTGATTTTTTTAAAACCATGCTCTGTTAAAGCTTATAAGAAACTGTTCAGAGGTAGTGCTTGTTGCAGTTGACAACAATGACCCAGCAGTGTGATTTTATCACACTCCAATTTCAATTTGAGCACCACTCAAAGATTATACTTAATCTGTCAATCATTATCATTATTTTGGCCGCTTGTTACGTAAACACCAAAAATACTGGGTTTCAGGATTACATTTTCCTTATTAATGTTAATTATTTAGGCGGTAAATTATAACATCCAATATTTTTAATGTGGATCTCAGATTATAGTTTCTCCCAATGGAGATTATAAAAAATCTTCACGAGTTCAGTGTTTGTCATCAGTGATAATTTAACACATAATTTGATCCAAAACCTCAGATCATTGCTGTATCTTGTCATTTTAGGTGCAATGTAGCAACTTAGCATTAAATAAAACAGTTTTTTTCTTTTTCTTTACAGGAAGAAGTGATGGTGTTGGAACGAATTTTGCTCCAAACTATCAAGTTTGACCTGCAGGTGGAGCACCCCTACATGTTCCT
Source organism: Craterocephalus eyresii (assembly GCA_037177035.1). Taxonomy (NCBI): domain Eukaryota; kingdom Metazoa; phylum Chordata; class Actinopteri; order Atheriniformes; family Atherinidae; genus Craterocephalus; species Craterocephalus eyresii. Next base: position 5,531,392 of record JBBBVT010000024.1, on the reverse strand, counting down.
GCTGCGCTACGTCAAGCAGTTAAAAGGTGGGATGAGACAAATAAGGCAGTCTGATGAACTCTGACACTGGGAACCAGTAACAAGCAGGCTTTTATTGTGTCTCCATGCTATAGGGGAGAAGAATAAAGTATGCAAAGTACTCCAAATGGCTTGGACTTTTGTGAATGACAGGTGAGCCAACTCCACAACTTAATATTTTTTTTCCTTTTGCATGGTAAACAAGGAAGTTTATCTTTTTAATGAAGAGCGTGTCATGTATTCAGTGGTTTAAGATGCAGGCTGCAGAACAGATTAAATGTCAGTGCGTCATCATCGGTATTTCCCACTAAAAAGGAAAATATTTGTGTATATGATTTTGTAGAAAAATGGAAAATAATTGGATGTTTTTTTTCCTTTTGAAAACATCCAGACACAATTCATTGAATATATTAACCACACTGTGTGTCCTTGGCAGCCTGTGCACCATGCTGTCACTGCAGTGGGAGCCAGAAATTATTGCTGTGGCCGTCATGTACCTGGCCGGCCGCCTGTGTAAGTTTGACATCCAGGAGTGGACCACCAAGCAGCCGTCTCGTCGCTGGTGGGAACAGTTTGTCCAGGATGTCCCAGTTGAGCTACTTGAAGGTAATAATTCTTTCCCTTTCCCCTTTCCCTCTGATATTTGTTCAATGTCCTCCCAGATTTTCTGAACCAAAACGTGTTTCTGTTCTGCAGACATTTGCCACCAGATCCTGGACCTGTATTCTCAAGGAAACAAGCCCATCCCTCAGCAGATGCAGGAAAAGGAGCGGACGCAAACTGTTTCCACCCCTCTTCCTCCGGTACCACAGGGACAGCCGCCCGTCACCAACCCTCCGCCCCCACCTCCAAAAAAGACGTCCCCTCAGGGGGGCAGCCCTGCTCGCCAGCTCAAACGCTCACATGTAAGCTTCACCCACACAATGAGCATTTTCTGTATAAGTCCCGCGTTACTGATGATAAAATTACTTTTTTTTTTCATTTGTTTCAGACTTCTCCTAAAGATGAACCAAAAGCTCCAGGTAAAATGTTTATAGAACATTTAGTATGAATAAACAATCTGTCTTATTTCATTGATGTTACATCAATAACATACCTTTACAATCCCAGTGACACCATACTTATGTAAGGTTGCTGGGATTAATGTTTCCTTCGCACATTTTATGAGCATGTGAACAAAAATGAAGGTTCCTTATTGAACTCTTTGATCATTAGCAGAACCAGTTGGATCGAAGATTCCCAGACTGGAGAGCCCCATGCCACCGCTGCCTGCATCCCAGCCTCCCCCAGGTAAGCTTAGTCTGTTTACGTCCCAGAAACGGGTTTGAACGTTGGTGCACGTTGGGACACCCTGCTGTCTGCTTGCGTGTTCCACCAAATGGGCTCATAATGAGCAGCCAGCAGCCCTGCCTCCAGCGGGGGCTCACTGAGCCTAAAGTCGCTGCTAGTCTGCTTACATAATCACTTCTCGTCTGGACATTGTTTCAAAACACACGCATACCCCTAAACTGTCCCAGCCCAATCTGATTAGTGCTTAAGCCTTTAAATGAGATCACTTCCTGGTGGGGGTGATGTGGGGTAGTCTTAGGCTGGCTCTGTGGAGGGAGAGGTTATCTGGGGTCACACTGGAAGGAGGAATCTTGGTGGAGCTCATCAGGAAGATGAAGGTGAATTTTTAATGCGTCCTTTCTCTCCAGCTCCTCCCGCAGAGGCAGAACCAGGAAGTGAAGCAGCTCCTCCGCCCCCGCACGCGCCGCCTCCACATCAGCCTCCTCCGCTCCCCCACCGCCCCCCTCCACCTCCGCCCTCCAATTACCTTATGTCCACTACCGGCTCGTACATGTCTGGAGAGGGCTTCCAGAGCCTGCAGTCCATCATGAAGACAGAGGGTCCCTCCTACGCCCCCATGCCACCCAGCTATGCACCCCCATTACCCCCGTATCACCCCCATGTTTACCCGCCACCTGCAGCACCACCTCCAGGCCCTCCACCTCCTCCCTCCTCTTATCCGCCGCCCAGCTTGGCACCAGCCTACCCTCCACCGGGCTATAACAGCTACCCTCCACCCCCGCCTCCACGCATGCCGCCCGGCCACGTTCCCCCTCCAGGGATAGGCCTCCCACCCACCGGGTACCCGCCTCCACCTCCCGTACCACCAGGACAGTCACAAGTGCCCCTCCCGCCTCCGCCCGGCATGGCTATGACTCGCGGCGGCTGGATGAGATGAGGCTGAGCTTTCTGGAGACTGGAAATGGAAACTGGAAATTTGTGTTTTCTGGTTCCGACCATGAAAGGTGGAGCTGGTTCACCTCTAGTACGACTTCTGATACACAGCCGCTGAGGTTGTAAAGAAAGACTTCTCGGCTAACAGACTTGGAGGGAAAAGGTGGCGTCTGGACAGTTTTGTTCTGAGAAGTTTCCAGTAAGTATGTTGGAAGACTTGAGCATCTACCAGCTGGGACTCTTGAGGCCCAGCTTCAAGACTACAAGCAGTATTTCTGTTCTGGGATCCTAACAAAACTTTTATTTTTCTTTATTGTCACACATGCTGTCCTCACTTATTTCACTGTGAGATTTTACTCGTTTGCTTTCCATGAGCGTGGTTCTAAGGATACATCGTGTATTTTTTTTGTTTTCTTATATTATTTCATTGTGAATTTCCACTCATCCCAGTTCTTGTTTTTCTGAGTTTCCAGATTTAGTCCAGAATATTTAGTTCATGCTGTATTAGTTTGTTAAAAATGCAACCTGAATTATTGTCATTTCATTTTACTCAGAACATTTTTTTCCAGGATATTTCTGCTTCAAATACTCTTAATTTTAATCCATGATTGTCATAATTCATCCTCTTTTTGTGAATCCACACAGCAGATGTAATTAGATGAAGTACAAACTGAAAACCTTTCAGATTAACCATTTCTTACACTGGACAGCTTGCCGTTTGTGTACAGGTTTTTCATTTATACCACGGATGCTAGATTCTGTCCTGTGAGAGCTGCACTCCTGCTCCGACACGTCTGATTCAAATTAAATTTAAGTTCTGCATGACTCATAAATTTGAGTCAGGGGTGTTGGAGCAGAGATACATTTAAAACCTCCATGAAACCTAATGGAGTAGCACTGATTTATACTAATGGTTTTGAGAGCTTCTATATGTGCCTTAGTGAGGCTTCTTTTCTCTGTATCTTTGTAAATTTGGTTTAGTTAATGAACACTTCTCTCATTAAAGACCTGCTTTTCTTCCTTGAACTGAGTTATGCATCATCAGTCTCCAAACAGTGATTAGTTGCAATTGGGTTAATTTTGCACATTTAAATTGTAGACATTAACATTTCTTGATATTTTTCTAACTGGTGACAGATGTTATCAAGTAGCTGGAAACATCCTAAAGTCAGCCAGTAACGACACTTTTATACCAGCAGAGAGCGCTCACCCAGCGAGAATCCTGGAGAAATGGATGCATCTCAAACAAAGACGGTACTTCACATCCTCATTAAACAATTTATTTATGTTTACCCAAATTCTTTTTTCTAAAAGTGGCCTATTTCATGTTCGATTCACCTGCCAAAATGTTCATCTCAGTGAAATCCATGAAAAGAAGTTACAGTCATGCTAGTTGCTACAGGAATACATATGTATGCACAGATCCTAGGTTTCTGTACTGTAGTTTTTAGTACACAAACGCAAACAAAAGAAGCTTAAAGACAGTGGGGCTCCAAATCAAAACACATGGAAAGAAAGCGTGGCACATCTCAAATTAAATGCCATTTATCAAGTGTTCAAAATTGTATCATGGCTTTAAATCGGTTCCTAGAAAAAAGGACACTTATATTTTGATTAGTTAACTTTTTTTTCTTTTCGATTCATTATTTAAGAGACCAGAGGTCCGTGACCGGCCGCCTCACATGTTCTAATTGGGAACAAATAACAGCAGAGATGGGAGAGCCTAAGCCATCAGCCACTGAACAAACCAATCATAACTTTACAGAATGAGCAAATCTCATAATAAAAAAAAAAGTTCAGTTGCTGATAGCTCTCCAATCTCTATCTTTCACCCAGCAATAAATACATTGACAAAGTTTGTTCATTCTGACATCAAGAAATACTTCTGTTAAAATGTTAGCGTTTCATGGTGCAGAGACATCAAGGGGAAGACTTCTCTCATCCTAAGAAACGTAAAAAAAGAAACATGCACTGCATGAACACGCCTGCTGAATCCATGGCAACAGAAGGAGACTAACCTTAAAAAAGTGTTTTTTTGTGTGTTTTAAAGTTTTTCATGTGACAAATATAAAAGAAAACAAAAAGTATAAAGTTAACGTAGCTCCTCTAAATCTTATTGCAGATAATAGGAAAAAGTTGTTTTTTAGCACGGATTCAGAAAGTGTCTTCAGCCGTGTTGTACCCAGGATTTAACAGTCAAAAGAATAACAGCCATTCAATCTCCATCCACAAACACACACACACTGTCACAGATAGGTGAAGGTAAAGCTGTAACCCTCCCAACCTGAGAAAATGATTGTCAAGCATGCGCACAGCATACACTTTTGTGAGTTTCACAAATCAAGATAATGATGGGGTCAATAATCATGGAAACGGTGGTTTCTGAACGGCCTTGATACATTTTCAAAGGTTACAGAGAGAAAGAATTATAACTCTAATCCATCTGGAAAAGAATAATAATATTAAAAAATAATAAAAAGTTTAATACTAAAAGAAAAACCCTGTTTAAAAGGTCTGGTTGTGTGTGTGTGCTTTCCAAACTAAATAATTGATCACATGGCCACGCTAGAATACAAAATAAAGTCAAATCAACAGTAATATTGAAGTAGTGCTATGGATTTTTATACATAATATACACAAGTTAACAGTGATCCCTAGATTATCAACAGACTTGTCTTTCAAGCAACAGGCGCTAGATCACAGTGGGTTTCACTTGGATAACATTTTAAGAATGTTAATCCCAGTTCCACCCATTAACCACTAACAAGGGGAGGAGGGTGGATACATGTGAGAGGAGCCGGGGTCTCTATAGGGGGTTCTATCAAAACTTATCTGAACATCCCACCACACTGTTGCCCTCATTCCAGCAACATGCGGAGAGATCGGCGCCCCCTGCGGCCCAATCAGGACTGTGCTTGTAACCATGTTGCATTGCTCGCTAACAGCACAGCTATGCTGGAAAAGAACTGAAAGCAGGGGAAAGAAGCCGTCGTGTGATCGAATGAGGGAAAACGAGCTGCCAAGTTATCAACGTAAGCTTCAAGAGATAAAAAAAACATGTCGTGCATGTAAAATTACAGACTACCGAGTCCTTTCTGTAGCCACTGAGCTAGTTTTAGCAGAGCGTCGGTACGCAGTGGGGAGCTCGGCATGGAGATCCTGATCTGTGTCGGCCTTGTTGCCAGGCTACAGCGGGCCCTTGAACTGGTTCCCAGAGAGGTGCTGTCTGACGGACAGCTTTGATCCGGCGGCATCACCCAGTTTTCTCCACACCACCTGCGAACAGGAGCAGATCGGGAAGGTTGAGGGAGGAAGAGCAGCAGAGAGTCTGACAGGAGGAATTCTCCTTTTTCAAAACTTCAAATGCTCTCCGTGTTCTTGAGCTGCAAAGGCGATTCAGTGCTGCCTCCATCCTTCCTCTTGCTGAGGCTTTTCTCTCTCGCGCTGACTGAGGGGCCCCCGGGGAACCGGGTGTAATGTTATTACAGAGCCACTATTGTAATGCTCCCCAGATTCCTGGCCTGTCACATACCTTCGCAGAGCCCAGATAGCCAGACTCTCGTTCTCCCTCTAATCAGCCGTCCTTTTATTCCAAGCCGGGCCATTTCAGCACCGACAGAGATGGAGGGAAATGAGGGGCAGGGGAGAGGAAGAATAGATACGGGAGTCCGAGGGGCGGGAGGAGTGCTCTTTTCCCTGCCGCTCCAATTTAATTACTTTGACAGCTCAACTATGAGCCTCCGCTGCTTCCAGTGTAGAGTTGGCTTCGGAGCGGGGGGTTGGAGAAAGAAAGGAGGATAGATGGATGGAGAGAAAGGATGGAGAGCAAGAGCTGCATCCAGGACCCTGCTGCAAGTGTCGTTCCAAACTAAATGAGTCTAAACGAGTTCCTCATTAGATAAATCAGCTCCAAAACTGAACAATTCGTGCCCAGTCATGGGAACTTAAAAATGGATCAACAGAAATATTAAAATGTTGCTGGAAAACTCTGGGATTACAACAATGATCCTATAATATGCTGCATCAGACCAGAAAATGTTGGCAGTAAGTTTTCCTGCAATCATTTGCATCATTTAAACTCCGCCAGTCAATCTTAAAAGTTTGGGACTGGGCCACATGAGGGCTTTTAAAAAGAATAATCGGCTGTGCATTATTACTAAAACGTTCATGCTAAAGAGTCTTTCAGGACTTTACGAACATGAAACTGAAAAAAACTGAAAAGCTGACACCCCTTTTTGGGCCCAAGCTCATTTCAAATAAAGAATAAAGCGAAACATGTTTGGAAATCATAGACGCTGTGTTCTCCAAGCAGAGGGGCCATCTGGCTTGTACTCAGGGAACAGTTTGTCCGCCCATGGCACGGACAAACTCCATAGCTGAAGCTGCCATTAATGCAGGATGAAACGCAGGTTTTGGTGCAACACAATGCAGCTCATCCAGATGTTTTATTTTTCAGGGATCGCTTTGCTCATTTCAGCAAGATGCCGCCAAATTAGATCAGAGAGCTAAAAGAGCCCGTCTGGAGGCCAGGCTGGTGATGTTTTGATCATTTTTGGTGCATTATGATAAGAAAAATAAAAGGAACAGCTGTATTATTTTTTCCTTTGAACTGCACTACATTGGGATAAATTCTCGAGTTTTAATACACCTGCAAATGTTAATATTTTTCAGAGGAGACACCAGGTGTTGCACTTACGTTGCACATCTCTCTCACAATGGCCTTCTCTTTCTCGCTGAGATCGTCCTCATAGTCTTCAGGAGCCTGCTTGTCCAAATTCTCATGGACCTCCAGCACCTGAAAACATACAAAGAAAGGAGTGTTTGAACACCTGGAGCCAAGCACAGGTACTTCACTTTCTCCTACAGGTAGCGCCATTAAATAAACCAGCTGTGAAAGAACGGATGAGCTCCTCACAGCTGTGCAAGGGTTCGATGATGATCAGAAAACAACACAAAACCTCCCTTAAAGAGTTGATTGTTTTACCTTCATGGCATGCACCACGGCCTCAGGCTTTTGGACGCAGGACAGGTAGCCTGTGGCAGGAGAGGATTCGCTGGTCGGTAGACGGCTTGTGCCCTGCGGGGGGGGGGAAAGTGAAAAAGCATTATAACCATTTGTGTCCTTTCTGACGGGGCAACCGACACACAGCGAGAGTAAAGATCTGACTGAAGGGTGACAAAGGTTAAGAGTTGAACCTTAATCCTAAACATCTGGAAGGCGTGCATTGCAGCCTGTCGAGCTCTTATCACATCTGCTGTCACATGACGATTAACAGAGCTCAGAGTTTGAGTGGCAACCAAGACACTCCCCCCACTTGTAGGTGTTTGGTTTGGATTTAAAAGGAGACATTTCTTATACAGTAGCATTGAAAATGTCACCGCCTTCATCCCGACTTAAATCACCTCCACTCTCCTCGTGTTTGCATGCATTTCCCAGCTCTGCTACCTGCACGGTGTGATTTAACCTGGTGTGATGGGAGCAGCCAGCCACGAAGAAGACTGGGGCGTTTGCTTGACTCATCACACCCCCTGGTTTGTTCCAGACAGTGGCTCTCTGTTTGAGGGACACACAGATCCCTGGGACACACAAAGGCACCATTCATTGTAAGCTGGCATCGGGACCCTGCATTAGACACAGCTCCGTGGCTCTGTTAGTCCCAGTTCAATTCATGCTAGTGATGCGTTTGTCAGGTTCCTCTGAAATTGCTGCCCCCCCCCATACACAATTTGGGTGCCAGAATGAGCCCATATAACCTGATAGCACAGAGATGCAATAATAACCCCACCGCAGCCAAAAGGGGTGATTTGTGTTTGTGGAAACTGCGCAGCGGTCAATACCTTCCCCATCAACCACATGAAACATTGATTTATATTGCTAGTCCTGAGGGTCATGGCCAGACACCTACACACACTACAAAGACTAAAACCACTGAGAAAATGTTTGTTTGTTTTTAAAATCATTTTTCATTGTAAATGTCTAATGTGTCTGATTTTTGAGTGAGAAAAAAAAAACTTTATCTAAGAAAAAAAATAAGTTATTGTTAAGTTGGGTTATCCTCATAAAATGAGAACTGGTTGAAAAAGAGTTGGTCTTTGTTTAATGTTCAAAATATATAAATCAAAATTTTTGCCCCGTTAAAAATTCTGATTTCTCAGTAGTTATTAAAAGTTTTACCACACTGGAGCTGGCAACTGTCATCATAAGCTTGTAATAATTAAATGTTACAATGACACAGGGGTGAATCGCAGATTTTATGGAGCCAACATCACTCCCCAACACTAGCTGGTGTATTAACTGGTTAGTTTAACAAGTTTTAGTTTGGAATAAGTTTAATTATCAGTTTGCTGTGTGTTCTAGTGGCAGATCTCAGGCTATTTACTGTATGCACTCGTGTGAGAGGATGTGCTTTTTACAGGTATCACATACTTCATGTGATAGACGAAGCTGTATATACGAAAGGAATGGTTTGATATCCAAACATTTGGCTGGAATCCCTTTGAAAACAAGAAATTACAAGTGTGCTGTTGATGTGACTGAAAACAATAACTACAAATTTAACATCAGCCAATGCCACAGTATACACTTTTACTGCAGATTAAATAAATATTTTTTGTTATGCTGTTACACCAGCCTATGGTACTGAATTCATTAATAAGGCACTAACATACTGTATGTATTTTTCAGATTTGTGGACCAAATCCAGCTCTTACACCCAGCCCACTGTTCTACACGCAGCAAAAACAACAGGATTGGACTGGTTTGATTCTTGTTTCATACAAATCATTTCCACTCTTTTACTTCAGATATTTGTCACTTTTCTAACAATTTAGATTTTCTTGCTATTTTTGTGAGTCTTCAATGTTTTATTTAAATCAGTGACTAAGTGATCAAAGCGCAGCTAAATAACGCTATAAATTCATGTGAAATTCCAATTAAAAGCATGAAAACTGGAGATTCAATGTCCTACCACGTCTTCAACAACTATCTTTGAATCTCCAAGAGAGAAACTCTTGTTAAACATCATTTTAATCTTCTCTCCTCCGGACTGTTGGCACCATCTTAAATGTGCAAACATTTCCTGCTTTCCATGTTGCCCGGTTTCCCAGTTTATTCTGCACCGGAGATGGCAGAGGAAAAGGATTCGGACAATGCAAGACACAGCCAGCTCCGGGGAGTGTTTACTGCTCATCTGAATGTACGTTTGGGTTAGGCTTCCATACATAAACAGTCCTTATTTAGGAGGGGGTAAGCAAACACTGTCAGAATCAGTGATGTGGGCTTTGAGTGTACAACATGAGAACAGACTGTTGGGTGTATGTGAGAATCATGTGGCCTGGCTGCTTTCTTTCTCCGTGCATGTTTTCTTCTCTCCCATTGTTTTTTAATCTGACAATTTCACGCACACTCACTGACCTGAAACTGTGTCCGGATGAGACAAAGAACTCATAAAAAAGACGAGCTTATAGAATTGGAGGGTACACAAAGTCCACTTCTCTGAAGTTTTTTTTTTTCTTCTCTCTTTATCATCATGACCCCCCCCCCACCTCCCCCCACAGGGATGAACTTGGGGCCAAATTAGGGATCATCAGTTCAGCACTGCTTTATGAGGTTCTGCTGATAATAAAACCTGAGTTATATGAGGATATTACAAAGAAGAGACTGTTATGGACTATGAGAATAAATGTCCTGTTTCATCGTCAGTCACAAGGTGACGAGGTGCTGGCTCCACCAAAAGAAGCTTGTTGTGTATTTGATATGCATGCTGGATTCATGCCTTCTTTATACATAATTAATGTGGTAATGGTAAATTTAGAATACAATGCATTCCTCATCGTTATGTATAAAGACACACTGTATGGGATTTTATTCTGGCAACACAATTGGTTTTCTTTTGCTGTCTGGGACTAGCAGAGGTACTTTATCCATAGTTTCCAGCACAATTCCTTCTGTGGCTTAACTGAACAACATTTAGTGAAATGTTCAACTCTATTAAAATAACTTAAATTTTTTTTGATGAGGCAACAACACATAAAAAAATATATATATATCTTAAAATAAAGCCAACTTAAAAACAATTTCTCTTCCATTTGATGAAATATTCATGATAATATACTCAAAAAATATGCTTGTTAGCATAAGTTAGATATATTCCCGTCTTCTTATTGATTTCTACATTAACACCAAATGCCTGTGGGGAATCTAAACTGACCATTTAGGTCAAAAGTAAGACTTTGCTTTATGAGAAATTACACAACAAAACTTGAGCGTAGAAAGACTGTAAAGACAATTTTCAATTTATCATCACGCCTTGAGGGAGACGCCACTTGTGGGGTCAAAGTTCACGGCTTATTAAATGGTACGAAACCATAAGCAGGGCTGAAACGAGCTTGTATAATATCGTGCAGGTCAGTGCTTCCCTACAGAGCCTGCGATTAAAACATATTATTGATTTTTAACGCTGGGAAGATTTAGTCCTCTGGGCAGTGACACAGTCCTGGTCTGACCTTCCTCGAGCAGTCAAAAAAGATTTACCAAGCTTCTCTTCCCCAGACACTGGCAGGGTCAGAGGGGGAAATGGATTGTAGAGGATTATTACTTTCATAGTGGGATTCACTTAAATTGACTCTTGGGAGAAGCAAAGGAGCTGAAAGCCCAGGATATGAGGACTCTGACTCTCTCTTCTTGCTTATTTGTTTCTTTTAAACTTCGTCAACCTTATGACCCGCTTCTTCTCATCCTTTCCCTCTTGTTCTTTTATTTCTTTTATCCGTCATGAGTAAGCGGAGGTGAGGTTGGCTGTGGATGTATAATTGAAAAGTAAGAAGTAAAGTGAATTAGAACTAGCTTGACTTGATTTCACAGTGGAGCCATCAGGGCAGCGCTCTTTATAATTAAGTGTGTGTCAGTGTGCAGTTAGAACTAGTCTACACACTGAACCGTATTGGTGTAAGCAGTAACAGTGTGGAATTATGACTACTGACTATGTGGCGAGGTGTGAGCATAGATGTGTGTGTGTTAATGTGTGCCAGTCTCGTGGGTACTGACCATATGCATGGCTTCCTGGCGCTGGGGCAGCGATGACAGCTGGGACTCCGAGTGGTACAGATTCATTCCCTTCCTCAGGGCGCGGAGGTCGCCTGGGTTGCATTGCTAGGCACACATGGGCACAAAACAACAAAAATGAGTACTTTAATGTCATGTCACCTGCAAATACAAAAGGAGCTGCCTCACTTGGAATACAGGGACAAAGTACAAACATAAATGGAACCTCTGGATCTAAACTGGTTCATCAAGTACTGACAGCAGTTCTTTTATCTGATAGAGATAAAGAAATATGATCCAATTTTCCATATTTGTATAAAAGAAATTGGGAATTTTTTTGTATCCAAAGATTTCAATGATGCTACTAAGTCTGATATATGCTGTTGTGTATTTCCTGATATATTGTATACTATTATATGAAGTATCTGGTTCTGCCCTCCTCCTACGCCGGCACCTGCCCTCCCATCGTCACTCTGACGCCATTGCAGGCGCAGCTCTGTCCACAAACGACACTTCCCCGTGCTGGGAGCCACATCACGCCGTGTGATCATCGAGGGCTGTTACACAGCACAGCGCTTTTAAGATTTTGTCCTCATTAGCAGCCAAAGACTAGCGGCTCCTGGGGGCAGCGACCGGCCTAGCATCGCTCTGTGGGCAGGGAAATGGCAGCGCCGCTGTTCCTTATGACATTTCTCGTGTCACGCACGCGAGCGCTCCCGGTGCGAGGTGCTGCGTTTAAACACACGTGACGCCTGGGAGCACTCAGGCTATAAATACCTCCGATGAGCTTGCAGTGTGTGTCTGCCAAAGTATGGGCATTGTGCTGTGTCGTCTGCCTGTGTATTATCTCCCTGTGTGTCATGCACTCAGGTGTGCACTTGCACACATTTTCCATGCACAATCAGCAATCTCCTCATCCTCCGTCTTTAGTTATCCGCCCCGCTTCCTTCCTGTCCCGCTGGTGTTCCTCTAACCTTTCTCAATCCGTCTCTCGGCTATTCTTGATCTATCCTCTGGGTTTCCACATCCAGGCCCTAAAGTCTTTATTTCTGTTCACTGTCATCACTCTAGGCTGTGCATCGGGAGACCTTAAATGTCAGATTGGGAGGAGAGTCAAATGCAAACTAGATGGAATAAGCTTAATAAGATAGAGGTTTCTATCAGGATTAGCCTTTTTTTTAACAAACCAGGTCGGCAGCTTAACTTCCTAGCTTGATGTGACCTTGACCACCAGACCAACCAAGCCATTTGTTTGCTCGACAGCCGAGGACAGCTCCCTAAAACTCAGGGTCTTTGTTTTATCCATCCATCACAATATTCCTGTGCCGACGGGAAGAAGCTGCGGACGTCATGCATCGTTTCCTTTTTGAGTTATGAGGGGCAGGGGTGCTGACAAAAGGGTAGGAAGGATAGCCGTGTGCATCGTGTAAGTTATAATTCAAAGGAATACTGTAGAGAAACCGTTCACTCTGAGACACCTGCAGTAGGCTGACATGAAAGTCTGATCTTATTCATTTTCATTCTTTTTTTTATCCCCCATCATAAACCTGTCTCTTTTACACATTGCCCAGCAAAACCTGAACTATGTGGTATGTGGAACACAAATAAGAAGAGAGGAGCACTGCACAGAAATGTTCAATTATGGAAATGAATAAATGAAAAGATTTCACTGAATTAACAGCGGCAACATTTTCATTTCTTCTTATACAGCACACCAGAAAAATGCTGAGATGACAGTAGATTTTCTGTCAATTATCTCAATACTGCTTGTGTGTCATCATGTCAGGGAAGTGGAACGTCTAAAGCCCCTTTTCGACCGACCTGGTTCCAGTGCTGGTTTGGAGCCAGAGCCAGACTTAGCACCGGTTTTTTGGTTTTC
>JBBBVT010000024.1:5501912-5518129 GCA_037177035.1 Craterocephalus eyresii | reverse complement strand
CGGAAGCACCAGAGTTGAACCAACTAAGCTCTGGCTCTGGCACCAGCACCAGCTCCTCGTTGGTGGAAATGAGGTATAAGTGGCCCAGGATGGATGTGCAGACTGTAATTAGAGTGCCTAACGTGGCATGACTCATCATTTCTAATCCATCCTCAGTGCATTCACTCCTGTATTTAGCAAAGTTCACTTGTAATAAAAAAAAAAACTGGATACATGATAGCTCGAAGTCTGAACAGCTTCTCTACTATGGTGGTAAATGAAGAGATATGAACTCTGGCAAATGATAACCCTTCCTTTGGCCCTACAATATTCATTTGTACAGATTAAAAAAAAAAATCACAATTATTTCAAATAAATAAATCCCAAACCATTAAGCTCCATCATATTAAACAACTGGACCAGTCTACAACCCGCTCCTAGAAGTTAAATTATACTTTACAGGAGTGACACTGAGCACTTAATTGTTAACAAGCAAGTGTCAGTGAGCACGAAGGGAAAAAGTGGACCCTGCACACTTTGATGGGTTGACAGTAATGGCTGGAAAAATGAGTGAGGGGGAAAGTGAAAGAGCTAATCTTTATGTAAAAGTGAGCACACACCTGTTTTTCTTTTTGCTACACTAATGCTGGAGAGGCTTTTGTTAATATCCACCACTGGAGGTCCTTTTGGCAAATTAAATCCATTAATCATGCTAGTGTGGAGGGTCAAAATTCCTGAAATAAGAGGCCATTATCTCCTTTAAACTCTACTAGAGTTTTACCAGACCGGTTTCATGATACAGGAAGTTAGGCAATGCCTTCACCGAGGCGACTAATCCATTGTAATAATTCCACCTGCTGTTACTCTGTCATAAAACAATAAACTGCTGAAATGCTCCTGCTACTCCACTACTTTCACACTGGGGGTGCCCCTTTTGTAGCAATCCACATCAGAGTAATATTTCTTAACTTCACACAAACATTTCTTTGTTTTTCAATTACACTCACACACCCACGTTAAGCCATGCATAATGGATGCCCGGATATACCCCGTGAGTTCAATTATTTAGCCCACCAGGCGTCTCGACAAGCCAGAACAAGCGTGTGTTGTTTACGCATCGAAGTCGTTCACCTGAGGTATCAAAACACCGTGCAGTGCAGCTCCAAGGACAGATAGAGGTTTTCCAGCCAAGAAAGGCCACATAAACAAAAAGCAGGGGTCACCTGTGTAAGTTCATTAGCATTGCATGCCAGCGGTAAATACAAAGGCCTGGACACAGAAGCAACACCTCTACAAGAAAATAAAATGCAGTTAGGTTGTTCTTATCCAATTTGGTACAATTTCATAGTGATGATTAAATTCTGTGGTGTCATGAGATTGTTGATGTTCTTTGCTCATGTTTCTGAGCAAGAAAAAAGACTAAAGTTGGCATAATTCAGACAAAAGTAGTGCTGGAAGTCTCATCTAGATTCTCACCGTAAGTGTCAACCAAGGAGTTTGTCAAATAGTATTTATAATGTCATTTTTAACTACAGGGTTTGTAAAGTTTCGGTAATAAAATAGCTTGTGGCAAGTGTTCATTGAGTATATTTTTCTGAGATTTGTTTGTATTAGTCTCATCTCAAATATATTCCACCACCTCCAAAATTTTTAAATCCATGGGTTTGTAGTTTAATGTCACAACATCGATTTTGTTCATATTGTTGTTTGGACTAATCAGGCGTAGCCCTTTCATATTTTATGCTACACTAAAGAAACTGCAAATGGCTGGTGATTTTAAATTTGTATCATGTTCCCAAATATCAGAGTCGTCCCCATGAGCTCCATTAAAAGCATTTCTACCCAAAGCACATGAATCTTTTAGTCACTGGTACTTCCTTCCTGGAACCAAAACATGTTGTTAAATTTGTGGAAGTGCAGTTCAGCAAAAGTGTGTAAGGACCAAAAGTACTGAGTACTTCTAGTTTTGGGGTCGGATTCATTTATTTATTTATCTATTTATTTTTATGTTCTAACTGCACTTGAAAAATGACATCAAAATTAAAACTACATCTCTAAACTGTTGAACAGTGGAACCGAACTACAGTAGATAGCATCTGTGCTGCACCAGAAAAGCTAAAATGTAAAACAGAAAATGCACTTAAGTTGTGCTAACTTGTTGCAGAATTGAGTCAAGGTGTGTTTTTCTTTGATTCATGTTTTAAAGTGGGAGTAATTAAGTAGGATAAACATTTTATTCCTCTGATTCATCGTTTTGTACCGGTGAATCATTTTCTTGCTCTGTTTCCCAGCTAGCTTTACAAACATGTGTGTACACCCACCCTGATGTGGAACAGCGGCGGTTTATTGTCAGAATATTGCGGTTAAAACCAGCCCTCCTTTAAATAAACTGCTTTTAAGTGTTGTACCAAAGAGTACTTTCTTACAGAGTCTGCTCAGCTTCAGTTTCGGCATGATTTAATGCAAATTGCTACATAAATATATAGTCCAATCTGAATCTACAGGAGTGCCACCTTGATAAGAGTAGGCATAGTGTAACATTGATTCCACCACAGGTGGGTTTTCTCTCTTCAGTAACTCTTTTTTAAACATTATTTTGCTACTGATCCATCCAGCACAAATTGAGCAAACTATTAATTAACCATTTTAAAAGATTACAGAGAAAAAAGGGGAGTGGCATTAAATTGTACAGCTGTTGCTTTGTTTGTGTCCATGGAAGAGAAAGAATCAAGCTCAAAGCTTTGAAAAGTCCCATTACCATCCAGTTAGAGGATGAAAAGAGGTTCAAACAATTGGCCAGCAGAAGAGTCAACACAATGACAACATTTCAGAAAGTTACCTTTTTCGGCTGTATTTGCGATAAGCTATAGCGGCTATAAGCCTAGGGAGGAAAAAACAAACATAACCATGAAGAGGATGAGCGGTACGAACCTTTTTAAGAGGTCATAGTTATCCAGACCTACAACTAAACCGTCATCAGCTCAGTGTCAACAAGGACTGCGAGTCAGCTTCACCATAGTTTCATTTTATGCTTTCATGTGGAAAAGAAAAAAACACAATTTCTTGTATATCAGGACATAATTAATATTCTGGTGCACCACGCTGTAACATTAGATAAATATCATCTAAACTGAACAATATGGAACAGATTATACATGGTTTTTGTTATATAACTCATTTATGCTCCTTTTTCTAGGACATCCACATCATTTTCAGTCATTCTGTTACAGCTTTAGCATACAAACGCATGATTGGGATCAGTGTCCTGTTGCACTACCCAGAAACAAGCCCATATCATCACCCTGAGATGTTTATGCTTCTAAGTAGTGATTTTCTTCTCATGTAGCGCTGCAGCCATGTTCTTTGTAAGAAAGAAATAGGTTTCCCCTGGGAAAAGTCTCAAGAGTGACGACCAGGCACCGCAGTGATGGCATGGTAAAGCTGCTGCTGAGACAGGAAGCATGCAACTGGTGTGAATACTCCAGCATGCACACCAGTTCACATTTTCTCTTTGCTTTTGTTATATAGATAGCTATAAAGTGTAGTATGTCATTTCCTGTTAATCTGAGGTTTTAATTGACCAATTTTCACTTTCTAAAGACCAGTTGATCGCCTCTTTTTTTCTGCTCTGATACCCAACCACTTAAAACTGAGAGGGAACACTTATTTCACACAGCTGTGAAATTATGAGAATAATTATAAGGATCATTTCAGCCTAAACTCTGCCTACATGTGAATCTGCAGGAAGGGAAATCTGCTTTTTTTTTAACTGTGAAACTCAGCCTGGGCTGGCTGTCTGCAGCCTGACTCACATTCAAATGAGCTGTCTCCCATAAAACCTTTTATGTATCTTTACACAAGTTTTTCTTTTCCCCTAATAATTAATGATCAAGCAATGAATGTACAAGTATCCCCCCCACTTTACAGCTAATTAGGGTATACGAGTGAAACTTTTCTCTAGTGTTTGCGTGTATGAACACACACTCTTACAGACTGACATGTGACCTCGTGGTGAACCGTGCTTCAATCCGACTCCTGCCTCTTTACAGTCCCACATCCCCCCAATTTAAGGGAAGTCAGTGAGAGGTCGACTTTGGGGCATTAAAAAAAAACAAACAAATCAACAAAAAAACATCTTTTGCTCAGTCACTTGTCACTTAATGTGTTCCCCATCTTTTTTACCCCCTTCCTCTTCTCATTTTCGCTTTGCTTCCCCGGCTCGCCTCTGGGGCTAACATCACTGCTCCTCATGAATTAAACATGGATAAACAAGTTTTCTAGCTAACAAGCGGCCCGTTGTGAGGGAAACGGCATCGTGGAGGCATCGGGCAAACGTATCCTGCCATCGCAGCTGCCTATCACATGTTTTTGGGCGAGTTGCACACGAGGAGTTTAGTCAAGCGGGGCAATGGTGCCGTAAAAGATAGAAAAAGAGGGACGGCACAAGCCCGGCGCGTACAGTACAAGCCCGGGCCTCACCTGCGAGAGGAGCTTGTTGTTGTCGTCCTCCAGTATCCGCACTTTCGTCTCCAGCTGCCTGATGTAGTTGGAGGAGGAATCTGGGAGAAAAAAAAAAAGGGGAGAAGTCATTAGCATTTCAAAGAGCCGAGGCAGAAAATAGGCAGGCAGGGCCAGTGAGGCAGAAGGACCACATAGGGCTCAAGAGGTTGCTGCGCAACAAGACCCAAAAACACCAGCTGAAAGAGTGTTTTCCAAATGAGAACTTCATGGTTATGTCCAAAATTCTAATCAATTCGCTTTTACAACATGCTCTTCTGCTCTGATCTAAAACTTAGATGGATGAGCTTAAGTTGCCAGGTCTGCAGTTCATTATTACTTTCATTGACAATTAATCCAACAATGATTCTACAATAATGACCTGATGTTGTAAACTTCCTGGAGCCTTGAGCTCTGCAAAGCTGTTTGCCATGTGTCGGCCACAGTCTATGTGTAGAATAAACTTCTAATGGGATGTCAAGGGTCAAAAGCTCGGGATTCCCACCCAGATAGAAGCATGCGAGGATTTTTCTCCCTCCCATACTCGAATGGAGGCATTTCCCTCATTTGGTTTACGTTTGTTTTACTGCAGTTTTGTCACCAAACACCCAACAAAACAACACCTGATTACTCCGCAGAGATTCTCTTGATCCGATAAAGCAGCATTCCGTGCTAACCCGAATCAAATTCCCCGAGTTCAAACCGGGGACAGGAGCTGTGCGAGGGAGTGGAGTGGAGGTGCGGCTCGGCTCGGCAGGTGGTGCGGAGCCTGTTATCTAAAAAGGCATGTTTAATTTGCGGGGAGATAAAAGCGGAGTTCCATGCAGGAAAGTGAGCGGGGGTGCGTTGCTGCGCACAGTTTTCATTCTGTTCCGTTATTCTAGGTGAGTCTGCAGACAGACTGAGGAAGGAGACAGAGATGCAACAAAGCTGGTGGGGAAGGATGCTGCTGAAAATAAAACGCATGAGAGAAGCTGTCCTTGTAGGGGAAAGGAAAATTGTTGCCTGAGCGAGTCAACGCTTACCTGTCTGGGTTCAACCTCAAGCCAGTAATATTCCTTTAATGTACTTGACAAGCACTTTGCAACCAGGGGGCACTACTGTACAGAAATCAAACACCTAAACAAACCATTTTCTTTAGTTTTGGTTTAGAAGCGTAACAAATGTGGAAGAAAGATCCCTCAACCTATGCAAGTTTAATACCAGATAAAATCAAATTTAGATAGGGCTTTTAACAGAAAAATCTGGTATTATTTCATAAGCCCAAATTGATCCTTCAACTAAACCTTCAGTGGCACTAACCCCCCATCAGACCCCTTAACTCTTCAGGAGAGCCAGAGCACACAACGCCGGTTGGACGGCCAACAGTTGGACAGCTACAGGAGGAGGTTGGAGTGGCCAGAGCTGGTAATCCTCTCTCCCTGCCTTGTGACCCTCTAATCTGTATTCATCTGCTGGCCTGACCTGCAGCCAGATCTCAAGCCGATTAGGATGAAGGTTCTTCAGTCTTTAGTCGTCACCAGCACACTGAAACAACAAAGGAAGATGAATCCAAACTGGGGGGGGGAGGGCCAGTGGACATTCTTTGCTTTTTTCGCCTTTGCTTTCAGCAACATAATCATTCTAATTATATATAGAGACGAAAACCTGCACCCTTACAATTATATTTTAAAACAGATTAAAATGAAAATAAAGATAAGCAATCAAAGCTTTCAGTTTGAAGCTGGACAGTTTTGTGTGGGGGTTGCATGCCCCCGCCCCCCTCCTGTCTCTTGCACAGGGCAAAGACCTGCATGTTAGGTCAAACTGGCTTTAGGCATGAGTGACAGACTTGATGCTCTGCTCTTAAATATTTACAGATCTGCTGTGGGAACGGGCGAACAGGCGATGGGGGTTCGCACAAGTCGCCCGCTCTTTAACACCCGGCTCCAGAGAGCTATCCCGGCAGGAAGAATGATCGGGCAATTAAAGTGCTCCCCGGCTCCCCTGCCACTCCTCCACTCTTTTATCCTCCCCATCCCACTGGCTTCACATCTTTCACAAAGAAGCTGGAAGAGAAATTATGGATCATTAAGGCATTGCATTGAAAAGCTAAAATAATTATCCTGCAAAACTCAATCCTGCTCTTTTATATACTGCAAGTGAAGGATGAGCAGCAGAATATGACCAACTCAGCAGTAAACAACTTCTAGACAGCGAGAATGTCTCTCTCTTTTTTTTTTTTTACACAGGTTATTTTTATCTCTGCGCAAGTGCTGTTTTAAAACACCATTTTTCCTTTTTTTGTTTGACTGCAGGACAAAAGGTGACACAGACGGTGGCGCGAGTCCGTCCGCCTGTCAGCACGTCACTCTGAATCACATCAGTGCCACTGTGACCCACTTCCAACAGCCACTCCCTCCACAACTCAGCCCAGCTCCCCATTTCCCTCCAGTTTCTCTGTTTGACTACATTCCCTTACTGTAACTTGCTCTATCCATCGTAGCTCTTCTGTCCTTTTAAAAAGCACAGCATTTTGGGAGAGTAGCCTGCAGAATAACAAGCCCACTAAGTGATGAGAAAGAGAGAAAAACGCAAAAGTTAAGAATAAAAGCCAAGCTCATAACACTTGGAGGGATCCTTTTCAAAAGGTCCCGACCTCTACAGGCCCTCTTTTGTTTTCTGGGGGTGGGAGAAAAAAAAATCCCATGACCATCTGTCCGTAACAGCAAATCTTGCCTCTTCTGCTCGACAGCAGACCCTCTTACTCAAGATTAACTGGAGGATTTCCCAAACACAAATAAAAACTGCACAAAACTGGTAGAAAAAAAAAGAGACCTCAATGTTTTTCCTCTAAAATCTAATGATGTGATATAAATAAAAAAGGAATTTTTTGAAAGGCTTATTTCAATAATATTCTCAAATATAAAGCTAATAAAAGAAAAAAAAAAGTTAATAGTTCAATGAAATAATTTTTATACTGAATTTGCCTTAAATGTCATTTCAAATGATGTCAGACTGAGTAATAAACAATATATCAAACGGAAGAGCATGATAGTTAAAGGGACACCATAACTTTTGACCCAAATATCAGCCTAATGTGAGTATGGATGATTTCTGGAGTCAGTTTACAGACCAAGACGCATGTCGGCGCTCTGAAGGGGCTGCCCTATTCAGAAACCAGACATTGCAACTTTGCATGAGCGGATCCGTCACTTATGGGATCATGTGACCTGGAGTGCTTTGCTTTACAGCTCCCTCTAAACAGAGAAGTCTACTTTCAGATACTTTTTCCTCCTCTTTCATCTAAAGTTTGTCATGAATGAAAGAAGAAAGAAAAGGAAAAACTTTAATGTGGCAACAGTATCGTGTGTATGTAGGAAGTTACAGGTTTAGTGGCCAAAATTTATACCAATATTGGCTCAGTTGTTAATACCACTGAAATTAGCAACTAAGCCAAGTTTAGCTTTACCCCCATGTTGGCAGATATAATGTTGATTTATTATACAGGATCATTTATTGGTTGACACTCTGCAGCCCAAGAAGTTGTGCAAAGATCTTAAAAGTCAAATATCAGTCAGTTTAAAATGTTCCCGGTTTACACTCATGTTTATCAGCTTGCAGATTCTAAGCATTATTGGAAGTCTCTTAGAAATGCATGAACATTTATAGCATGGATCTCAAACTCAAGGGGAAACGTCTATAACCTGGAGCACAGTGGTTTGAGGATCTGAGTGTCATATACCCGTTTTGCAGGGATGTTGCTTCATAGTATTGCAGTCTTAACATGCATTTAAAAGCCCTGAAAAAAAAGTTAACAGTTTCATTCATTTGTGGAAAAACTTTAAGTGGGTGCCCTTTTAGCCCCTTTCTGATGAAATTTGTTCCTGTTGCATGCAACCTATGCAGTTTCATCTCAGACGGCCACGGGCGTGGGCAGAAAGAATGAAAGACCTGTAATCCGCTACATACAAAAGGAAATATTGTTATACCTTGCATTCTGGATTTATTTTTACTAGTGCATTTTTTTCTACTAATCTGAAGCACTCTGTTTTCAGATTTTCAATGACAGAGGGAGAATGTCTGTAATATCAATTCCTAGTCAATCTTACATTGTGACACTTAAATGTACAACTGTAGATAGATAGAGCGGATTCCTTCAATCCTCAGCTTACATTTCCATCTCTACCAAACTTCTTTCTCACATTACTCTTGTTGGGCATCTGCTTCAAATCCCAGTACGGGACACTGGGTGAGACAGAGTTTATTGGAGGTCAAGTTCTTTTAAAAAGCTAATTCAATGGCCCAGACAGCATGGAGTCATTTGTGGTGGTTAAGGGAAGTTGAAAGAATTGGTTTGGATGATAAAATTTATTGTGAACGTACACGTGGGCATTAAAACTGGGAATTAATTTAATGCTTCAGGAGGAATGTTACAAAACCAGCCTCCACTCTGTTTACTCCAAGGTCTTTGTAACATCAAAGTAGCTTTTGTAAATACTATAGTTAAAAAGGACCAAGCTTTGGAATCCCCTTATGTTTTCAAGTCAGATCCCAAGGCTGTTTAGAAGCCTGCAGTGCATTGAAATCATTCTGCTTTTATTATTCCTGGCTCGGCTCCGGCTTTCATCTCCTATTCACAGCTGCATCTCAGTGTTTTAGCACAGAGACATGGATATTCTCTAAGCGATATGTGTATGCGTGTGCCGTATGAATGAATGTGTATGCGCGGCATTTGTAAGACAGGGAGAGCGTGTGGGTTGCATGGGTGTCTAAGCTGACAGCGCGAGTTTGTGTGGGAGGGAAGGAAAGTGAGCGAGAGAGTTTTTGGGAGAAAGGGGGTGGATGTGTGGATGTGAGTTGAAGGCACAGCGAGGTTGGGTCAATTACCTCAAGATGTTGAAGAAAGGGCGGAAACAGTCCAAGCTCTCTCCCTTTTCTGCTTTGTCTGTGCCAACACCCAGCTCAAAGTACAGGGAACTCCATGAAGTGCTTATACAAAGTCAGTTTATCATATAAAACACATCTTGGAGCAGCCAGTAATGTCCAAAATATCAGTCTGGAACTGAGTGGATTCATGCTGGGATGTAGAATTTAAATGAATACCATGTTAAAAACTGGGAGAAATAGAAAAACAAAGAAAAAAGAGGGGAAAGGAGAAACAAAAGGGGGCGCCACAGCCTGAAGTTTATGGAAGTCAAGTGAAGAACAAGTAGAAAGAAAGTCTGACTGAGATTTACTATTAAGTCATGATTAATTCTAATAAAGTGATTATGAATAAAAGTTCAATCTCACCGTAATACAGGTTTTAAAAACAGAATTAGTGTGCAGTAAGGTACTGGCCCACACACTGTTCCTCAACAGTTTTACTGTCTTTGATTCAGTGAGTTTAGGTATTACAGGACATTCAGCCTGTGAAAGTGCATGCAAACGGAGCTAAAAACTACCAACAATAGTTTATCGTGGTAATACTCATCATGATAGACCATGTTCAGCAAAGCAGGGTGAAAACTACAAAACATCAAATCATAATACGCTCTTCAGTCTTCAGGACAACTCTGCAGAAACAAAGAGGGAACAGACTCACAATGGCTTAACTTTGTTATTTAAAAGGTTTTCTGAGCACTAGCAGCCTTTGCTGCTTTGCTGTGTTTGACAGGAAAGGAGTCAGAAAGAAGCTGCTGACTTGCAGATAGAGCTCTAGGCTGCATTTTAGAGCTTCTGCCTCTGCACAACCAGCTGAAGTACCTGGAATCACATGATTTAAACTGGCTGATGCATTATTTTGGTTCCACCGGCAAGACCACACTGAGCTTAACTGTGCTACATGAAATGTGATGCTGAGATTGCTTATGTGTGGGGAACCCGTAATGTTTAGAGAAGAGCACAGTCTGGGTAGCAGAAAGGGTAGGAAAGTTTTCTCATGACAACATTTTTGCCACGTTTATATTCTGGGAGTTAAGGAAGATCCGTAAAATGTCCTTTGTTACAGGTAAAGTACTTTTTGTAGAACTTAAAATCCTTTTATTTGTTGTTCTGGCCATGCCAACCCCTTAAAGCTCAATCAGCCATTACAAGGGCTGAAAAATGTCAAACATAATCACCTGCTATTAAAAAGGAACAAAACAGGACAATGGTGCAACTCAAAGTTAGGATCTTTGTGTTCACAAAACAAGAGTAAAAGTCTGTTTGAGTGCAAACATTAATGTTTAGAGATTATTTTGCTGCTGAAGATGATCAATAGCATTCATGCACTGCTAATTTTGTCCCATTTTCTGTCAAAGCTGTGGTTATCCTCAGTTTTATTGGGGGATTTGCAAATGGAACCGCTGGTCTTCTTTGGGAGTAGGAGAACCTGGCTAATCTGATCTGACCAGTTTCTCAGCTGCAGCCAGGTGGAGGACTGCTGAGTGTAAATCAAAAGTTTGATCAGGATATGATACATCGATTCAGTGGATAACAATTCAACGTCTAAAATTCTGCTACACTAAGTTGTTAAATTGGATTTAGGCTCTAGATATAAATTTGTGAAAATATCACATTTTGACTTAACCCAATTACATCCATATCATGTCACAAAAATTACTAATATTAAAAAAACTATTTCATTTCTAAGTCCATTTAGACATTTAAACAAAAAAGAAAACTCAAAAAATGAATAAGTAATTTAGCTTGTTGGAATAAATAAAATGCAAATGATTACACATGCTCTTTCTTAGAAAAAACACTTGATTCTTGATTGATATTTTCAATTTCAAGGCTACTTGTTTGTTGATCACTGAATCAACGTGTTGCCAAACCCACACTGCTGAGTCCTCTCACATTTACTTCACTTCTCACAACATGGAACATTTAGGAAACTTATGGTACATTTAGGAAACTGCAACAAAAGATGGGTTTTCAGTTCAACTGAACCCCCGCTACTGTCTGCACACGTTCAAGGGACTTCCTCTGTCTGCAGAGATTTTCACTGGCTACAACCTAATTTTGATGCCAACTGTTGTACCAGTAACTTAAGAAAAGTGGATAGTTGCAGTTCGCTAAAACGTGGAAGCACATTTTCAATCCTGTATGAGCCTCAGGTAAATAAATCATGACTAATGAACCAGTTCTCCAGGTTTTGTTTTTTGCATCATCTGCAAAGGTTTTCTGCTCTAAAAGCAAAGTAAGAACAGTTTTGTATCTCACTCAACACGATGCAAACTGCTAGCAAACAGAAAAGAAATCGATACTTGGCAAGGTGTCTGGATCATTTTATGTGCACGTATGCATGCATGCACTTGGCCGGTTAATGCATGCTTCCTCTGCTTGGCTGCGCAGCGTTCGGTCAAGGCTGGGGCAAGTCCAGGCCAGAGTGACAGTGGGGAACAAGTTAAGTGGGCACCCATGCTGCATTAATGAAGGGGATGGCAGAACCTGGCAACCCAAGCACGAAAATCGCAGGCCCCTGGAAGAGCTTCAAAGGTTCGCCTGGCTCATCAGCTGGCAAGGAGCTAACCCCATCTGACAAGACATGGCACCCACTCTGAGGGAGAGATAGTGCTTCACCTCCCCACGCACTCTCCGTTTTGTGTGTGTGTGTGTGTGTGTGTGTGTGTGTACATGGGTGAAAACATTCTAGGACTAACAAGGCATGTCTTTTTATGTGCATGAGAATGTGAAAGTGTGCGGCTTTTACATGCGTTACTTCCTGCTCGAAGAGACCCAACCCACGCTGGGCGATTAGTGTGAAAGCTGAAACAGGTTACGGTTCACAAGGATGGCTGCTTTTACATAAACTGCTCTTTAACATTAACCATGTGAAATCTGCTTTTTCCATCATCAGCGATAAAACTCAAGCAGGACCTGCTTTAACTGCAGAAAACTGGCTGCAGTTTTAACGGGACAAAACTAGAGATTTGCACCACTAAGGTTTAAGCTTTACACATATTTCATACACTTTGGTGTACCGCATGAATATCATATCCCTTTGAAGCGCTGTGGCAGACACACAGAGGAAAGAAGACGGCCGATTGGCTGCAGACGACACCTTGGACCTCGAACTCTTCCACATACAGTCGCTGAATATACAAGCAGCTTTCTATTAAAGGAGTAAAACAATACTTCTGCTCCTCTGTCTGCTTTTTTAGGATAATATATAAATTTTAAACCAACTTTTGGTCCTCAAGGGCAGCAGGATTTCCGCGCTCCCCGCTTCAATACAACAGACTCAAATTAAAAGAACACAACAGCCTATGAAGCTCTGCACAATGACACGAACTCATTAATCTGAGTCAGGTGTGTTGGAGCAGAAAACACTAAAAACCTGCAGGATTCTGGCCTTTGAGGAACGGAGTTGGACAAGAACAATGGATTTCAGATGCTTCACGGTGAAAAGTGCAACAGATGCAGATTGGGTCTGCTCAAAAAAAAAGGATGATAAAATAAATCATCTGATCTGATACAAGATCACAGAAATCGCTGCTCACTTGTTTCATGCTTGACACATCCATGTCTGATCCTCATCTCCTCTCTTATTGCCCAGCATAAATCAACTTGACTACATGGGTAAAGCAAAGAGAAGTTGACAGGGAATCATTACCGCCATGATCTAATTACTCACAATAATCACATCATGTGTGTGTGTAATCGTGACGCATTAGCCTTTCTAGGCGGCGTGCGGGTCAGGTGGTGCTACTTAACGAATCAGAGGGTTGTTAACATCTGCTGTGTGGGAATAAAGAACTAATTTAAAAACACCCAGCAATCGATCGCTCTGGAGACGAGGGAGAAAACCCGGGTTTATTTATAGCTTTTCCAGCAGACCCTCGCACAACAATCAGGCCTCGCTGCGATCACACATCTTGCCCGACAAAGCGGTGCGCATCTCCGTTGTCTCCTCCGCTCCACATCATCACCGCCGCTGTGGGAGCGGAGGTCTTTGCACGCCTGCGGGGCGGGCTGGAAATATGATGGCAATACGTGTGAAGTTTGTGTGTGTGTTAATGCGCAGATGAGTCAAGTTAACTTGTTTAACAATGGGGGTGCTCGCAGTGCGAGTACAAACCATGCATAGAGCGCTGCCACAGCTTGTTGCTTAAATGATCGGGCTACTTGTGAGGCTACTGCCACATGCTCTTAATCTTTTGATTAGGCTGGAAGGATGGAAATCACGACAGCTGGTTCAGTTTAATCCAATGAAATCAAAGCAGTGAGCTTATATTTTGTCCACACTTTTAATTACAGTGCAGGGTATTCGCAACAAGACAAAACAGAGAGGATTAGTGACGTTTGGAGATGGATTAACTTTGGGCTATTGTTTGTCGACAGAATGCTGCTGCAGTTTTTTAACCCACCCTACCAGAGACTACAGGTTATATAATTTCTTCCATTTCTGTACTTTGACCACCCTTTTAACTTAACCAGAGGATGCTTGAGCTTGTGGGTCAAAAATGTGCTCATATTCTGTGCAATGTTCTCCTAATCCAACAACACTGTGCAGAACTCTTCTGATAACTCACTCGCACTCTTTAAAACTGAATGACACAGGTAGGGATGCCACTATTATCGATTTTTATCTGTCCTATTGTTGGCAGAGAAAACAGGACGATATAACAATTATTGTGATTGTTATATGTTTGTTTCACAACAGTATACACTTGTAAAGCCACATGAACACCCCACATGGGTATTTAAGTTTCATTTAATTGTATAGTTTGATGCTGATGAAAATGACTCAGGTGGTGGAGCGACCCTCCACACCTGGGTCATTTTCTTCTATGACCAAAAGGAAAAGAAATCTGACAAAGACGACTTCATCCGTTTGTTTGGAGGGAATAAGTCTTGAACTCAAGCAATTGTGACATGTCTAGTCACAGGTTATAAATAATTTGACAGATTCAGGGAAAGGATGCCATCTTCTTCAAAAGCAGAAGAGAATTTTCTGCTTGCAGAAGAGGGAGGATGGATTTTTTATGGCCTGCATGATCCTTCCATACATAAACCTTCTAGTACTCTACACCTGTTTTAATGAGATATTAATCAGAATTGTTCATATGTAGTTGCCGATTTAAATGTTTTGCAAAAAAAAACAGTGATAATGGGTTGCATTGATACCGATACCATTATCGGTACAGATACCGTTATCGGTGCAGATACCACTCTAAAGTACTTGTACTCGTACTTGTTAAAGTTGATCGATAACAGGAACAGATTCCAATTTATTAGGCACAATGTTTATTTTCACTTCAAATTTTAATTATGGTGTCATTTTTTTAATATATTTTTTTATTTCACCATTGTTTGTTGTTAAAATCAAAGAAAAATAAAAATTGTCAACCAAATCATTGCATTGTTTTTAGTGTGGTAGAAGTATTGGTATCGGTACTCTGTATCTGCAAGTACTCATTCAAGTATCGGTATCATATCATATGGAAAGAAGTGGTATTGTCACATCCCTAATTGTGACATTCTGAGTTAAAAAAAACAAACAAACATTGAACATGCCTTTAGATAACAGATTTTGCCATGTGATTCCCTACAATATGCATGAAAAGCTTTGCAGAAGAGGCTTACGAGATGGTTGGCTTTACCTCGCAACAAGCCCCAAACCACTGCAGTGTGTAAACAAAGACCAGAGGGCATTGTGGGTACAGAACGTCCTCATAAAGCCCACGGCCCTCTTTAACCCCATTCCTCTCCTCCTGTTGCCACGGTTTTGCCACCACAGATCCCCAAAGCAACTTCATTTGCATAAATCTGCATTCCTTTTAAAGCTTGTCTGACTGCTGAGCTGGCAAAGGTTGTGCTTATGTAAGCAGAGTCTAACAGCGAGCAGTCAGATGGTAAATACAGAGGACGTCTCTTCCATAAGTACAACCCCAAAGCCTCTCTATTATCGGCCTCTGAAAAAGCCCCCCTCCATCACTTCTGCGGGCTCAGATGCAATCTGCAAACCAAGCCTCCCTCAATTCCTGTGAAAACAACCCTTTTTCTTTCCAATGACATCATGGAGCGGTTTCATTCTCGTTTTACGCCGATAATAATAACCTATGATTTCATTCTAATGCAAATTCAAGGAACCTGGAGGGCAGGCAAGTTTCAACTTGTGGCTATGCCATTTTTTTATTATCCAAGCACTGACAGGAGGCATATCTAAACCAAGCATGACCAAAGCAAAAAGGGGAAAGGGAATCTCAAAAATGACACTGCAACACAATAAAATATTCAGCTGGAGTTGAGCAAAGAAAAATCGGATTTGCAGGAACAAGGATAGATCTCACATGAAAGAGCTTGAACAAACAATAAGCACCATGTTCACGGGTGGAATCTAGAGCTATTAACCAACAGCGCTGCAGTCAGAAAGGGTAACCAGTACCGTCACCGCAGCAAAAAGAAACAGATCTTATGCAAAAGCCGTCCCGTTACAGTTCTCATCTTGAATGCAGCTAGAATTGTATAAATGATCACTCACTCCAACATCACAGCACAACTAAAAGATGACTGTACTTACACTTTGTTATCATCTGAAAAGGGGAAGCCATTAGTTTGGAAGGAGAGAGACAGCGAGACGCTGTGCAGACAAAACAAAAAAAGGTTTATTAACCCTAAGAATTTTATTGCACTGCATCATGAGAGTAGCTGGCTGCATCAGAGACTCTACAGAGAAAACTACAGCCTGCTACGAACCCTTATTGATGCCACTAACTTTATTCTACCAATGATTTTCAGAGTGCAACTCTAATTCACTTTGACCTACTGCTGTCTGTCCTCTTTCCCTTTAT
>JBBBVT010000024.1:5481041-5494200 GCA_037177035.1 Craterocephalus eyresii | reverse complement strand
ATAGCAGAGCCTGATCAGGAAACTATGTTGAGGCATGTTTTGTTGTCATTTTTCTGTCCAGTCACACTTAGAAAACAAAGTTTTGTTTAGGCTGCTTATTTCGAAACAAAAAACAAACTACAACATTGAGAAGTATTCAAAGTGTTGACCTATCGCTTAAAAATGCGGCAATGCCGATTTCTCCCATGAGCAGCAGCCAAAACAAATTGACTGGATATAACTGGCGGGCATGTCATCTCCTCTCAGAGTGAGCGAGATGTAACCGGCTCAGTTCACCTCATCTGACGCCTACCCATCTACGAGTGGAGTTATACATCCATCTGGACAGGAACTGGCTGCAAACGGGGCACCGTCTTGACACTCGTAAATCAAACTCCATGAGTCTATTTTCCAGCTATCAATCTCCACCGCACGCCCCTTTAGAAATCTAATAACAGCAGGAAACCAGAGCCAAGCAGTCTGTGTGTAATCAGACATTATCGGAACATCTGATGAACCCAAAAGAGGGTCAAAGGAGAAACCCAAAAACATCTCCAGATATTCAGATAATGACACGGACATCACTGATGGCTGGTAGGACCAAACACAATTATCCTCCAATTCCATGATCCATCCAGACCGATGAGATAATAAAATGCTTTTTTGTATTTATATCCCTGTCCCTCAGCTGCCAATTATTGATAAAGCCTGACAAACTCTTTGAGCTTGCATTTTCATCTGATTATCAGCTTTCGCCAAGCTCTTTACATTTGTCACAGTCAGTGGAATCGAACACTCAACACTTGGCTCGGTTCAAATAAAGAATGACTGATCAGCCCATATAATCGGAGGTTCTGGTTATAACTTTCTGATGGGATTTCACATGCTGACATGAGCAGATGCAAGGTGGGGGAAAAAGACGGCTTCCGATGTTTTGAACATATAATCCGAGATCTTATTTTAAGCATTTGTTCTAACGGTCTTGCTTTAGCCAACCTAAACAGAGTGGCCAGTTCTTTAACTTAACCAAGTCGAAACTTTTACATACGATACCATGTTGTAGACAAAATGTTACACCGACAGATGGCCATAATGTAGAGTATTACCAAAAAGGAAGAGGAGGCTGAATACCACACACACACACACCCACCCCCACCCACCCAAACTCCCCAACTTCTTCCACAGTATCCAGTTTCTGTGTTCATATCACATAATTCAATCTGATTGACTGTCATCAAAATCTTACTGCCTCTTCTCAGGGCAAAAGTAATGAGCAAGTTGAGAGAAATGGGTATCTCCAAGTCAATGCCAAACCAAAACAGAGACATGTTTAGTTACACAGTCCAGCCTGCAAGAGGAAATTAGTCTGCAGAACAGCAAAGGAGGGTTACCTGAAACCATCCCAAAAAAAGGGGGGAAAAAAAGAGAAAGAAATTCCAGAGGATGGAGCAACAGTGTTGCAGACTGTAAAATTCATACCAGATGCTTCAGCCGAATGTCAAAATTCCAAATTATTTCATCCATCTTAGTGGCCCGATGCCGGTTTCATCCCCCCCCCCCCCACTTCTTTTTTTTGCTTGCACACCAGTTACGTAAACCCGTCTAAAGCTGTTATCGTATCAGCAACAAAACAAGTGTTTCATAAGTTTTTATCACAATGGATCCAGCAAAAATTCCAAACGAGGGTGTGAGTTTTTCAGAAAATGTATGAGCCTTAAGGGACCCCCTGAGAATGGACACATTTTTTAAGCGGTCAAATGTTCAAGAAAGTCAATTTATAACTGTTAGAGTAGAGGTTGGAGGAAGGTGACAGCACCCAGACCTCTGCTGACTCAAGTCTCCAATGTCACAACAACCCAAAGCAAAAGGCTGACATGCAGAAAAATCCAGATCAACTGCTCGTTCCTCCCAGACCTCGAAAGGAGCTGATGTGCCCCGTCTACGAGCTGCTGACTTCTGGCAACCTGGGACCGTTCTGCTGCTCAAGGTCATCCGGTATGTTGCATAGACACAATCAAACTGCTGATGGTGACTTTATGGCACAACCCCAGATGAGGTTTTGTCACAGTGCCACCTGAACTCGCTTACTCTTTTGAACTGCCTCATATCTGTCTCATCTGCATCCTAATCAGTTGTTTAGATCTAGCGCCATCTGACATGGAGCGCCGATCAATAGGGCCGTTGCCAAGGGGTGCGGTGCCTCTCAATAAAATCAACCTGAGTTAGTTAGAGGGCCAACAGAGGACAAGCAGGACACAGTGCAGTAAAACAAGAGTGCATTCCAGGGGAATTTAATCAAACACTATCTAATTATTTATGAAACAGGTGCAGAGAAAGTCATTTTAAAAAGTTATACAAGTCTTAAATTACATTTTTATTTAATGAAACACTGCATTTAAAAACAGTGTTTCCCTAGGATTTCATTTCGTATTTTTCCGTAAATTTAATAAATTGATTGCAAAAGCAACACACAATGCAAGTATACAACGTCACTTCACTCGGTTTGTATCTCCACACTTTCAATCCTCAGTTTAAGCGCTTTTCATTGCCATTAAGTCAAACACCCCTATATTGTCCATTTCACTTTGAATGGGGCCATTATTCATAAGCAGAACATCATATTCAACTGGCCCTTGAAGACCTGTGCTTAGGTTTTAGGCCTCTGCTCAAAAATTCAATATCACCAATGAAATACAACCACAAGGTCTATTTGTCTTATTAAGAGTGATGAGCACAGCCAAAAATGGTACAATGGTCCCCAAATCTCAGGTTTTAAAAGGCTATAGACTCTTTACTGTCCACATGAAAGTAGGGCATTGCTGTTTCAAGTTTCCCTTCCTGTTAACGTGACTTTTCCGTCTCAGCTGTCACTTGGTGCATGCTTAGGACAGGAGACAGAATTGATGACAAGATTTACTGTATTCCAATGGTTTCCTTAATTTTGATACCCACAACAACAAGGTCTGGAATTGGTATTGCATATTTTGACTTACAAAAGGACTGGGAGCAGACAAAGCTGCATCAGAATTAAACTGCAAGTGCAGAAATGTTCATTCGGCATCATAAGAAATGTTTGTGTAGGAAAATATCAGCCGGGAATGTGACCGGTGCATTTGTCTTCTTGTTAAAAATAAACCATCCGAAAGTATAGCTTCCATATCTGAAGGGTTGTCTGAGTAAGTTAAGTGTGACAGAAAGAAACCTTCAAGCCCTCCTCCTGCCCCCCTGGACACAGTTAACCAAGTCTTCTCATGTCTAAGTTTGGATGTTCTAGTTTCCTTGAGCCCCTCTGACAGTTGAAGGGAAAAATTGCTCTTCTTTTCAAATACAAATACTTTTTCCAGATTTTAGAAACACACACATACAGAAGAAGGGACCCTCCTGAGGCTGGCAATATTCCGCACGGGTCAACCAGCATGGAGGGCGACCATATCCCCCTCCCCCATTACAACTTAGTTCCCTCCGCTTCACTGACTCTGAGGCTAGGCGTGGGTACCATCCACTCGCCCCACTGATCATCACCGTCGCCCTGGCAACTCAGCAGCCCAGCCCCTCCAGTGGCCTGCTGTCCAACGATCAGAAAAGAAAAGGACATCCACTTAGACCACAGATGTAAATGTGGATGGCGGCGGGGGGGGGGGGCACAAAGTTTCCTCAACATGGAGGAGATGCCCTTCTGTCGGAGGTGACCTCACAAACACAAAGCAGACACAACTCGTACAGAAATGTCTGGCCGGGATGAAAGTCCCAGCGTTGCATCTCTGAGCGGAGTCCGTGTGAGCGAGACTCACGCTGGCTGCATAACCTCATTCTGTCGGCTGCGTGCTGCGTTGATGGAAACGAGGGGACAGCCGATCAGACGGCAGGTTTGCAGGAATCATGAGCAGAAGAATGAGTT
This sequence comes from Craterocephalus eyresii, assembly GCA_037177035.1. Lineage (NCBI taxonomy): Eukaryota > Metazoa > Chordata > Actinopteri > Atheriniformes > Atherinidae > Craterocephalus > Craterocephalus eyresii. Next base: position 5,490,323 of record JBBBVT010000024.1, on the reverse strand, counting down.
CCGATGGAGGGAGAGGAGCACTGCCAGAGCCTGGCGGCCAGGTACGCAAACACATGAAGGTAAAGGTTTAAAAAAGTGACCTGCGAGAAGGTTTCAATTCATTCCTCTTCCTGCTCTCTCCTCTCTCCACGCAGTGTCACTCCTGCTGTGTCACAAAGAGGAGAGAGACCCACTTCCTCTTTTGTTTATCCTGGAATGTGGGATGTCCTGACAGGCAGGCTTTTCATTGACAATACGCAGCTGAGAGTTCCCCCCGTGGCCTTTTCTCTTAACCTCTCCTATGTGTATCCATGGATGTGTGTTCCTGCTCCATTATCTGCGTTATCGCACCGGCCATGCCTCACACAGATACGGAAGACCTTGCCGAGTCCAGGAGGACTGATGCAATTTCTTCTTACAAGTTTTAAAAGAACACAATGTGGTTTTACTAATTGCGGGGATAAGAATAATCTCAGGCCTTTCTTTTCCGAGTTTTGACTTACCGCACCGTGGAGGTGTTACCCGCTCGTGAAAAAAACTATTAACAAATCAAAGACAGGTTGCATGAAAACCAACTCAGCATCTTGGAACGTGAACCTGAGAGTGGAAAAACAGGATATGAGCGACTGAAACATCGTATTCCGGCACCGCTGGCCTTTTTTAGACGTACAGACTCGAAACACAATGACTTGAAACAACAGGCAAGAGGAAAAACACCATTGTGCTGCCGACCCTTTGGTTTCCTTTGAAACATGAAAGGCGCTCATTCTGAGTGGCTGGGTGTGACTGACTAAGGTTTATTTAGAATTAAACACAAAATCAAGAAACTTGAGTTTGATTCCCTTCTATAGAAAACCTTATTAAAACAACCAAAAAATAAATAAATAAAACTTGATCACCAACTGTAATGTTGATATAAATCTCACATGGAGATAAATGTGAACCTCAAGGAGCTGACTAATTTGTGTTATTATGATGGTAACCAACTGGGAGGGCTGGTTCTACAGTTTCGCTTTGAGCTTTTAGGTCATGTCACTCCCCAAGGGTAAAAGAAAAGGAAAATGAAAACAGAGCAAGACGAGCCTATAAATGAGGAAAAAGGAGCAGTTTGTGCTCGCTGCAGCACCTCGTATATATTGTGACATACGCTCAGAGAGACCAGGTGCTAATGACCCCGGCTTAAACACACCATTTTAGGACTTCTCAGCGAGTTAATTAGGACCAATTTGAACCTGAGTGGGCGAGTTTACAGCGTGAGTCACCACAGTGACTTCACAGATGACATGGTTTCTTAGAAGCCCGGCCATTTGCTCAGCAGGAAACCTCAGCAAAAATTTAAATCAGTGCCTGGATGATGCATATAATCTCCTGAGAATCACGAACCAATCACGAACTCTGAGAGCAACAATAGACCAACATACTTGATAATTACAAGATCTAAAAAGGAAAAAAAAAGAAATGGCATATGAATCCAAGTCATCATGAAACAAGTCCGGTCAATCTGCAATTTTTTTGAGCTCACATCAAAAGAAACCCAAAATATTCCTTTCTTTTTAACTGAGTCTGAGCTGCTTTGTTCTTCGGGATTAACCCAACTTTAGTCTTTAGCTTTCTAATTTGTTGCTTGTCAGGTAGTTACTGCAGTCGCTTATAGGACAGAGGTCATTCTGCTTATGTAACAGCTGCAGTAAGATCCACTCCCATCCCATAGCCGTCCGCCAGCTACGCCTCTATTGTTGTTTATACTGTATCAGGAGTTGAGTAAGGGATAATGCACCGTGAGGTGTGCATTAGCAGGAAGTAATGACAGAGCGTGGGACCATTACTTTTCACTATAAAATCAAGCGGGTGTTTTTAGATGCTTTAAATACGTTTCCCCTGGTAACACCCGAGGGTTTGACGGAAACCAAAAGACTCAACGTTGCTCTCCAATAAACAGGACGAACCTTGGACCGGATTTAGCAGAATAAGGAGATTATTCATAGACTGCTAAACTCATAGGAAACCATTAGCTCAGCAAGACGTCTGAAATTATCTCAGTTTTACCGATTTAATCTGCCATCGCAACAAACACACTCATGTTTTAATAATGCAGGAGCAAGTGACAGCAGCCTGAAACAGATAGCTCAAGATTACTTAAGATGTGTTCTCCATTCATTTTGAATGCTGCGGCATAATCTCGGTGTAAAGAGCATATTTAATGGTGCGTGGCTAATAATGTGCTTTCTGTAAATCAGACGCTGATCGTGCAAAGGTCCGGCATAGGAAATTGGAGAGCACCAAATTTTCGGCCACCGAATATATTCAGCTGAATTCTGCAAAAAAAAAAGCTACATTCGGCCTTCGGTTGAGTGATTAAAAGCAAGGCAGAATAGTGGCTGTGACACAATGGTGCAATCAATATGGAACAGTATATTCAAAAATGCCAGAATATACTAAATAAATACTTACTTTGATTGATAAATGTCTACAAAATTTATTTGAGAGTATAACACGCAATATTTTTTTTTTTAAAAGAGTGGAAAAACACATTCAACATTCGGCATTTGGCCAAGCATTTTGATGTTAATCGGCCTCGGCTGCAAATTTTCATTTTGGTGCATCCTCAATTGGAAATGGTTTGTCATGATCTGAAACTTTTAACTTGAATGTAGTGATATAATAAAAACCCAGCAACCCTTTACCAGGTAACTCTGTTGGCTACAGCTATTGTGCTGCATTTAACAACATATAACATGTGGTCAAGGCAGAATTTTACATAAACTTTGTATTTCATTTGATTATTAAATTAAAGTAAGTTATTTTCTATGGGATAAAGACATATCGATACAAAGGAATTAAAAACTTTATTTAAATGTAGCAATCTTTCTACAAATTTCAGTATCCATATTTCCATTTCTTATTCACAACATGCACCTGAAGAAAAAAAATTGAATTTAAAAAGTACACAAATTCAATTAATCCATAAAAGTATGAAGTTTTTGCCTGGCTTAAAGCCACAACTCCCAATGAATCTGCACATCTAAAAGAAGATTTCAAACATCTCACTTGTTCTGCAGAGTTAAAACCTCAAAGCTCTATAACGTCGGATCCCTGCACAGCTGGAGCAACACAAAATCCTGTATCCATCTTTTATTTACTACTTGTTTTGTAACGCTACACAGTCTGCAAGTTTCAATACTTTATGAGAAGCAAAAGCTGCAGCACGGTGAAGAATCTTACAAAGATCTATAAATGTAAATGCACGAGCAGCACAGACGTGTTGATGTCGTTCCGCTTTGATAACCTCTCTCTCTGTCCGAGTGGGAGAAATGGTATCCTCTGGCCTTCTCAAGAGCGCCATTATCAGCCGTCGTCCTGAAAGCCACTGTCAGCTAAACAGCCAGGGGAACATGTGAGGGGCTGCTAAAAGGTCAACAATTACTCCAGAGAGAATCTTTATCAGCTCATCTGGACAATGTCAAAAGCAGCATCCCCCCACCCCCACTCCCACACGTCTCGCTCAGCCACTTTGTTTTAATCTCATCCAGCTACAGTCGGTTGGTGAGGCACCGCGAGGCGAGCTTAATGCGAGCCCTCTGCCTCAGCTTCACGTTTCGGTCGGCCTGTGAGACTAGAACGGGGTTTCATCCAAACAAGCCAGTTACGAAACACGCTGCATGGCATTCGGAGCAGCTTTTTGCTGATTTATGTTATTTCTTATAGACACAACACACCATGCTCGAGTAAAACGCACACGAGCTAGAAATGAAGGAAGGGGGGGGGGGGTCAACCGTGTCCCTGCTTAAGAAATTCATTTAAGCAGACAGCGGGATGTCTCCACATCCCACCCTCCATAGAGTTCAGTATGCTCTATAACAGCTCCCTCTTGGCTCCCAAGGTTCCCAGCTAACCCCCCACCTCCATTCAGTCACTCCCCCAGTACCACCAAGGCCCACTGGGATTCCCTCCATGCTCCCCTCTCCCTTTACTTCCAAAAACCCAAGAATTAGAGATTCAGCTTAGCTAAGCAGATGGGGAAAGAAATTTAAATTCAGCAGGAAAGGTATGAAGTCCAAAAGGTATAACTCAATTAACTTATTAAGTTGCACACACCGGACTATTTCATCCTCCTCATCCTCTGTGTGTGTGTGTGTGTGTGTGTGTGTGTGTGTGTGTGTGTGTGTGTGTGTGTGTGTGTGTGTGTGTGTGTGTGTCTGGCAACCAGACAGATGCTGTTCATTTAGCACTCGAGTGGCAATCCTCGAGCTTGTCTCCTAAACGCCCAGGGGAGCCCGTGGCATTTGGACAGCATTAAATAAAGCCACCCTAGACCTCACACCACGGGGAGATCCGACCTCACAACATGGTCCCTCCACTCGGATTTCAACCAGCCAATTGAGCAAATCTGTGCCAGTTAAGAAGAGCATTTTCCTTCCAGCCTGGTGTGTGCAAGGCAGGTTAGAGAGGAAAACAGTAAAACACCTGTTTGATCGGCACGCTTCTACATCCAGACACCGCACACATATTGTTAGCTTTCTTTAGTTGGTTTATAGTGATGGACCAAATCAAATCTCATTAATAATGCATTAATTTTAACAATTATACCCCTTGATTTTAAATTAAGTGGGGCCTTTCCATACATTTGCACATCACTGTCAGGGACTAAAACATCTCCAGAGGGCACACGATGTCACACGCGTCCTGCAAAGCAGCAGCTTATAGAAGGCGTAGGGCCACTGTAGACACAATATAGTGATGTTGCATAATGAAAGCTGAAACTGCCCTAAATGTTGAGCGTGAGCTTAAGCGCATGTTTGTGACCATATCTGGATTAAGGGCTCCCTCGGCTCTCCCTTGTCAATGTTACCACCTATATTGTGCTCCTAGGTGCTGTTGGTCTATCTTTGTAAATAAGGGTAACATTAAAAAAAAAAGACAGTTGCAGCTAGATGGAGGATTTTTTTTCCCCCTGAAACAGCATTTACTCCTCTTGCCAAACAGATCACGGTGAGCCTCTGTGCTAGCTGAACAGGGACTTAGTGTACTCGTGTTCCATCATTTCATCCCTTCCAGCCGTGTATGTAGGTCTTACATGGACATTGATTTCTGGTCCAACGCCATGCATTTCACACAGGCCTAAAGAAGGGAGGCGAGCGCTTTTCAACTTCCAGAGACAGTAATGATAATCAGAGAGTGACCCCGAAAAATTCAATTTGCCCGAGCCCCATCTAAAAGCTACATTAAGTCCTCTCTTCCTCAAGAACCGTGAGTGCAGTGACATAAATCAGTGGAGACTCAGATGATGAGTTAGCTCAGGACTGAACTGCCTCATAAAGGATGCTGTGTTTGAATTTTTGTGTGTGTATATGTGCCATAATCTCCCCAATTAAGACTCTGCTGTGATGTTAAGCCATGACCCCCCCATGCTAATCCTTCACATTCAGATCAGCAATGGCAGCTTTTAGGGTGACAGGAAATTAAAAGTATGAAAGAGTTTGGGTGGATAGTTTGTTGTGTTGTGATTAGTGTACAAGTCTAAATGCAGATTACTCACCATTAAGTCCATTTGGGATGCTTCTGTGATGATGTGGCGCTGACAGGTCATCCATGGACCTCCTCATGGTGGGGCCCAACTTACTGTTTTCTGAGGGCTTGTGTATGTGGTTGTGATTGTGGTGATCCGGGCTACCAGCACTACCTGTACTGGATGTGCTACTGCCATCTCCCACATCCCTGACCGTGCCGGTGCCTCCGTTCAGATTGGTCAAACTTGACTGACTGTCTATGGAGCTTCTGGAGCCGGCTCCGTTCCTCTCCTCATCCAGCATGAGGATGATCTCCTTCAGTTCAGAGTTCTCCCTCAGCACGGTCTCCTGGTTGGCCTCCAGCTCCTTCAGCTTCATCATGTAGGTGCCCACCTCCTTCCACATGGCGCTGGCAGTGTAGCGGCCGAAGCGCTGCCACTCCCGGGACAGCTTCTTGCCTTTCTGCCGGTCATCGTCCAGGAAGCAGCAGAGCTCGCGGAGCTCGTGGTTGTCGTCCTGCAGCTTCTGGTTGATCTCCTTCAGACTCCGGATCTCGTGTAGGTGCACCTGCAGCCGCCGGTTGATGTCCTTCATCATGTTGCCATGCTCTATCATCAGATTCATCTTCTCGCTGTCAACCCTCCTTAATTTCCTGACCAGGTCGTCCTTGCTGCACCGCAGCAGCTCATCGTCCGTCAGCTGGCTCAGGTCATCCTTCGGCCCCTCGGACGGATTTTTAGCCATGACTATTTGGGGCTGAATCTCAGTTCGTAAATGTTGTGGCTCAAAAATCAACTAATAAAAAGCTTGTTTAACCCAATCTCAACTGCGGAATTGTGTTAAAATACGAATGCATTGTCTTAAAAAATATATAAAAATATCAAAGTAACGTGATTATTTTCAACAGGCCACAGTTATAGTATTTATGTGATGCGACGGCGACCCGTGCGTTAAACTGAATGGCCCCTGTAATCAGGTTAAAGAAAAGCCTTACTGGATATGGAAAACAGTTTTTGTTACTCACATTCCGTCAGTAATTGACACCGATAGGTTTATGTGAAAAGCAATTCGCAGGAATTCCCATTCATGTCCTTTTAGGCTCAGACGACGAGTCCAGTCAGCCCAGCACACTGCGTCCTGGAGCTGTGTGTGCCATCACTGGACATCGCTCCACACAAACCATGAAAAAATATCTTAGATAAAACACAACAACCTGTAAGATTGATTCAAATATCGCGCAAAATAGCGAGTATTCGAGCAAACGTCCTCCCTATTCATCCCAGTCTCCACCGGCGTCCGTCAACCGCGATCCTCTTCGGGTAAAACCTCTTTACTGAGATGGTTCGCTGGTGGACGGAGGGCTCTATCCTTTCTATCCTTTCCACCCAGCCTGCTCGGAATTACCAGCCCAATTACCAGCGAACCCCTTCCTTCTCGTCCAAACACTCGGGTTTGAAATCATTCAAGAGGATTTGGCTCAAGACGGCCAATCAAGACGTGGAAGAGAAGTGAGCAGCAGGTAGATGAAAAGTGCGCTGAATCCTCATAGGGAACTGGACCAGCCCTCTTAAAGCTGCAGTACGACGCATTCAGGGCGCCACAGAAAAAACTGGAAATATTCTTTTTTAAATCAAAATAAAACCACATTAATATCTGTTATCCGAGGGAAAAAATAATAGTAAAAAAAAATCCTTAAACTAATTTATCATAAGATTACAAATGTTTTCTAATATTTTAATATGCGTCTGTCTAATGAGCTGACAAAGTAGCCCAAACTGATTCAATTTATAGGCCTACAAAGCGGCTACAAAGAATTTGAAAAATCGTACAGGAATTTTATTTCAACAAGCATAAAACAAACAAAAATATTTCAAACGAAATTTAAGTTGGAGAAAACTGGGGACATCTCTGTGCTGCTGAGATTTATTTATGACAACAGCGCCCCCATGTGTGCTGTTAGGGACATATCTTTGAAAATACATAAAGACATCACGTTTTGATACAGTATATATTCATTTGCAAAAAAAAAAAAAAAACGTATAAATATATCAAGACATTATATGTGTCACTGGTACAAGTTGAAGAAAAATTAAAGTTTTTTCCCTAAATTAATTTATTTTAGAAACAAATTTAATACCTTTTATTATTAAGGGCATTAAAAAAGGAGGTTTCCACTGCAGACATCACTTTTGGACCCATATGATTTTCTTCTTTATGCTTCAGTGTTTTAAAACCTCTTAGTTTGTGTAATTCCTGTGTTTAACAGTGCAAACAACTCCACTCTTCGGTCTGTGTCCCTGTGTCCAGGATGTTAAAGGTCTGTCCAGGGACAAGGGTGAAATCGAACCTCTGGAGCAGACCATGGCCAACTGAGCTCACTTTGTGTTTGTATAAGCTCTGGAGCAGTGTAGTGATAATTATGTCCCACCCACCTGAGCAAAGTTCTGCCCCAGGCATGAGCGTGGACCAAGGGAAAAGGGGTAGTAACAGTAATAGGGCCTAGAAAAACTGTTATAAAAGAGTATAGTTTTGTATCTCTTAAACTGGCGCACTAATGCCAGGTCTAACAAAACTGAGATTAGTAAAAACTAGATTCTTCTTACTTGGGAGCATCCGGGTGAAATCTGTCTGGATCAAATGTCAGTGGGTCCTTGAAGACTTTTTCCATCCTCCCAGTCACATAGGTGCTGAACTAAATATCAGAATAAATTGTCACTTTGAGAGCAGGTAAGATTTGTTAAACCTATAAATAAAACACCTGTTTTCTTCCCAAAGTTCAATATGTACTGATACTCACTATACAGCTGACTCCCCCAGGTATGTGGATACCATTAATAACCATGTCTTCCAGAATGTCCCGGGATGTTCCTGGACCAGGTGGGTACATCCTCAGAGTGTCTTTTAACACCTGGGAAGGGTAATAATGCAAAGTTCACAAACAGAATCAGCCATTTCCACAAATAATTAACATATCATATACAAACATGTTTAAGAATAACCAAATGAAAGTAACAATGACAAGTACCTGTGAGAGGTAAATCAATTTGCCTAGATCATCATAGCTTATGTCCTGTTTCATCCCAATGACATCATCCATCTCTTTCTTTGCTCTGAAAAATAAAAGCATTCCTGGAAAAACCACCGTTCACCAGCTGTATTACAAACCTAACATGCACTGATGGTTCTTACTGTTCCAGGATTTCAGGATGTCGTCCAAGCTCCCTGAGACAAAAAGTGAGCTGATTGGCTGTGGGTTCTTTTCCTGAAATGGTCAATTTGACCAACGCTGAATCAGAGCATCACATAAAAAAGAACTTAAATAAAGAGGGTGCGAATTCGATGTCAATAAACAAAAAGGGGATCATCTCGTGTAGAGAGATCTTATAATCAGCATTAAGAAAAATCATTAGGATAATATACTTTTTCTTGTTGCAAACAAAAATCATATGAATTTTCAGACCACTGTATTATTTGATTAAAGGAACATCAATTATATTCATTTGAAAGTGCAATGTATTTGCAAAAAGTGAAACAAATAAACTTTGCATAGATTTACAATAAAGATTAATTTAAATTAAAAATGGAAAGCAACAAATTAAGGAATGCCCAGAGGGTGATTTGTGTTAGACATTGTATGTCCATGAGGATACAAGCAGATACATCAAGTTTACTCCCAATGAAGAGCGTGATAAAATAGTCCAGCAAAAACTTATCTTCTTCAGTCATGTTTGACTCTATTAAATAAAAGTGCAGAAGATAGACACTTTAATCTATAAGACTATCAAAGTATTCCATA
>JBBBVT010000024.1:5459158-5469960 GCA_037177035.1 Craterocephalus eyresii | reverse complement strand
CACTGTAACACCGCTCTGAACAGTTGAAAGTCTGCATTTAACCACTGTGCAGTCAGACTCAGACTTCACAAGTCCATATATCCATCATGAAGCTCAAACTTGGATGGAAGGCACACATCAGAATAGTAGCGGCGGCTCGGCATTGTAAATTGTGATTAATTGTGATTAATCAGTTGCCAAAAGCCTCTTTCCTCAACGACGGTGAAGGGCTGCTTGTCAAGCATCATTTCCATGATTAAATCTTTAAAATCCTTAGCCCGTGTGTCGTGTCTAGCAAATCTTTTGGATTTGTCGAGAGCAGCTTAGCAGCTAGCTTTCGGTCATTAGCTAGTGGCTTTAGCTGCCCAGGAGTTCTCATACGCGTTTAAAACTCTGTCGAAGCGATAGTTAGCTTTCACTTGACTGATCAGGTTTGTAGTATTGAAGCTCGTGCTACTTCTCTCTCATCGTAGAACTTGCTTGGAACACTTAAAATACAAATAGCCAGCGAACTGTCCTCATCGGAAACTGAAAAAATCCCACACTTTCTCTGTTGTCTAATGTAAACACGCAGTGCGCTGCATGCTGGTGGTGCTGCATTCACTGCGAGACGGGAAATTCCTATTTACGTGTTTGCTTATCTTTCTATTGGCCTTTTTAAATGGATATTTCTATTGTTTATGTGTAACACGTTAATAAGGTAACCCAGTCAGTTTTCTGATTAAATAAAGGTTAAATAACAATTTAAAACAAATGCCAAGACTATGACCAAGTTTTAATTAGTTGTTTTCTAACATGAGGGCGTTGGCTACTCTGAGTTTTCCTTTTTAACTCAAAATCACTTGAATGCAGCATGCACTGCAGACCATTCAGTTTATAGTGTCTGTGTCTGCGGAGGGAGGACTGCCGTGATATCAGATATCAAGATGTCTTGCTCGGATTTTTTTTAAATCCGAGCAAGTCATCTTGATATCTGACTTATCGGAATGACGTCACAATTTCATAATATCGGCCCGATAGTTATCGGCATCCCTACCAATCATAGTTAAAGGAGAACTATGTAACTAATTTACCTTAATAAAGGTTTTTTAGAATCCCTGTGGTGGTAAACAAAGACTTGGCGGGGTGAATCGCCAGACTCTCCCCTCCCCCTGGTGTCTCTGTCATGAAAACATCACTTGCAACTTTTGGATGGGCAGACCCGAACACATCTCGCGAGAGCAAAACCTGCTTTACGGCACTCAGACCCAATTACGACCGAGCCGCTAACAGTGCTAGTTTAGAGCAAATCAGAGCCAGACTAAACATCAGATCTTTGGCTTTCCACCATCTAAACATCATTTCCTCAAAACTGGCTCTACACAGCCAGACACCGACTCTGTCGGATCAGAGTGAGGAATCGGTTCACGTAGTTTGCATCAGGGGCTGGAGCCGGGTAAGCTGGCCAGCACAGACGTGTTACAAACCGGCGGCGCAATGGATTAAAAACAAACTGGGCCGAGGAAGAAACCTGTTGTTTCAGACTTGTAGAGTCCCGCATAAATAAGGTAACATTCATTGTCCCTGTTTCCAGCCGTGCTGTCTGTTCCTCAGTCACTAAGCAGCAACAGGGAAACTCTCGCTCACTGTGCTGGGTGCCGGGGTGAAGCGACACACCGAGCTAACGGGTCGCCCCGGTGCCGAACAGCCTCAGTAAAACACCAGTCACGTCTACAAAAAGTAAATAAAATTCATATTCTTACCTGCGATCCGCCCGCAACAGAAAAACATAACCCGTGGAATTTTTAAATCGCGGGTAAAACGGCAGCTGAAGGACCGACAGGAGTCTTCTGCTACCAGCATAGCAACATACAGTAGCATCAACAAGCTAGTAGAGGCTAAGAAATATATTCATGGATCAGAATAGAGAAGAGACAGGCAGAGAAGACGTGTCTGCGCTACTGGGTGTAGGGGGGGGGTGTATAAACTTTACGATAGTAAGCTGTCAAATTAGACCAGTAGCGGGAGCTCCAAGCTAGAGTTGCAAAGTTCTGCTTTAAAATCTTGCACTGAAGGGCCTTTAATGGCCAAAAACATAAACTTGGCCAACATTTTATCACATAGCTGGCTCCTCCAGTCTGAATTTATTCTTTTCATTGCACTGAAGCTACGCTCACAAGCTGCAGTGTTACAATCAGAAGTTACTGATTTAAATCAGGCTTTTACTCAGATTTAAGGGACTTGGACTATTATAGGAGACCGATTTCTGGCATGAATGAAACTATTTGAGCTCTGTTTGGTAATTTTGTTGTTCACATCATACAGGGTTTCCTCAACACTCCTGTAGGAGCGGCGCCCCGCCATTCCTAAAATCCAGCTCCAGCAGCTTCATTTTATTTAAATTGAGGTGAATAAAGTAGTATTTTTAAGTTCTTGATTCATCATGTATTTGCAGTTGCACAACTTTGTGATTTTTTTTATAAGCGAAGTTATTTTTGTTGTTTGAACACATTTTACATTTGTTCTCATATTTCAGACCTGGTTGTTGGCACTCACTACATTTTTGCAATACAGGTGTACTACTCGAACTTGATTGATGTAGTCAAAAAAGCCTTTTTAGTCCATATAACCCATCCCTAGTGTGTTCGTATGGGGTGCCATACTTCTCTGGCTGGAAAACAAGGTTTGTCTTCCATGGAGGGCCAGATGCAGTCCCAATCAGAGGTTGCTAGAACAGCCAAAAATTATACTGGAGTACAAGCAACTGTAAAAAAAAAAGTGCAAATGAAAATTTTTCATACAATATCAGAACATCAGATATCTTGGTCTTTTAAATTAAATTTTAGAATGTCAATGAATAAACAAAAACCAAAAAGGGATCTGCCACAGTAAAAAAAATACTTATTTCTTTCAGAACAATGTCTTCTGTCTAAGCATTAAAAAGTGGAGTCACATCATTGACAACTAGATAAACACAGATTAAGTCAAGAAGTTTCCTCGGTTTTTATTTTAACCTGGACTAATAAAATGTTTCTCATTTATTCAGTTTACTTTCATTTCTAAGTTGGACAAGGACACGTGCAGGACACAGTAGCCTGTGTACAGAATAGTTTACTGTAGCTGAACAGACTTAGTATCCACCTGTCAGTTAAACACAGCATAACATTAGCTAATATTTTATGTTATACTAGGAAATCCCATACATGACTTCCTATATATCCAAGGTTGGAATAACCAGTTGCTTTTGTTTTTGAGCTATTGAGAGGTAGAATAGCAACAAACCACAACAACAACCAAGATTATTACAGCAGCAAGTTGTACCAGTTATTATTATAGCTGCATTAAATGACCATGGAGAATCTCACCAGGATTTCATTAAAGTATGTTCATACAAAAGTTTGCAGCTTTAACCCCAGTTTCTAAAAAATGAACTTGCATCATGTTGCTTCTGCTGCTGATTTGAAAATCTCAGAAACTTTCCTCTGTGTGCTTTGCTCATGTACATAACCACTAGCCACGTTTGATTTGTGAAACGATCATACAGAAGTCTAACCGAAAACAAATGGTTGGAATACATGAACAAAAAAAAAGAATTCATGTCATTGTATCTGCATAAAGGTGGCATTTCTTCATAAATGTTAAGTAAAAATGTAGTGTGTAAATGAAACGTGTTACTATCTACCTCAATATCAGAGGTATTGAGATGAGATTCTACACAACTTCTAAACCCAGTTTACAAATTTTTTCACTATTTGTTCAAAGTATATAAACGCCAGCACACACTAAATAAAGTAAACAGAAAGAAAGTCAGAACTTTCTTTGCAGCTTTATGTTGTTATAAACAGAATAATTATGCTAACTTATGAATAGAGGAAGATTCTCTTGATGAGATGACTCAGAGGAGAACTGGAGTTTTTACAGCCTTGATCAAATCTGTGCTGTCTCATGCAGCAGAGTTCATCTCCCCCACTTTCAGCTCATAAGGGGAATTCCACCAAAACTTAAAATAGGGTTGAAATTGTCAGTCAGAGCATGCAACTACGTAGACTGATGCACTGCATGCATCAGATCTCGCACGATTACCTCGCAACTGGTGAAGCAGGAAAACCCTACTATGGCTAATTCAATTACACTCATCTCAGGGAGTACTGGGAGAACTTGGTTATTGATTGAGTTGGAGCAGAATCTATGACAGCTTTGCTAAAAAAAAAATGCACTCAGAAGTGACTGACTAAGTGATGCAGATAGACATTGCTAATGTTTGCTCGTGTAAAAGTACTGGCTGATCTTTAAACGCTCTTTTGAATCCTAAAAAGGGCTGACAAGCTTTGTTTGAGTGAGCGTGAAAGTTGTTTCTGTACAAATTAAGTGATTTCTCCCAATGTGCTTTTTTCTGGTTCCTGGCTTGTTCCATTCATCCATCCATCCATCCATCAATCCATTTATCCGCCTTTTGTCATGATCAGGTCGTAGGAGCAGCAGCCTAAGCAGGAAGGTCCAGACTTCCCTTTCCCTGGCCACATTAGCCAGCTTAATCCGGGGGATCCAGAGGTGCTCCTAGGCCAGCGGTGACATGTAATTCCTCCACCATGTCCTAGGCCTGGCCCGAAGTCTCCTTCCTGTGGGACATGCCCAAAATCCCCCACCAGGGAGACATCCAGGAGGCATCCTAAGCAGATGTCTGATGCTGAGTTAATATCACTTCAGATGCTGCATCAATCTGCCTTTCGATCTCTTGGCCCATCCTTCCCTAACTCATGATCAAGACCCCAAGATACTTGAACTTCTCCTCTTGGGGCAGGACCCCATTACTGACCCAAAGGAGACTCGAATTAGAAGGTACTGAGTCACTAGGTACTAAGCCTCATCCCGACTGCTTCCAACTCCGCTGCGAATTGTTCCAGCGAGAGCAGAAGATCATTACCTGATGAAGCCGACAGAAACACATCATCTGCAATAAGCAGAAACCCACTCCTGAGGCCACCAAACCAGATCCCTTCATCAACAACAGACATGTTATGAACAGAATCAGTGACAGTGGGCAGAGTACAACCCTCAATGGAAACCAGTCCACCACACTGCTGGCAATATGGACCAAGCTCTGATACCAGTTGTACATGGACTGCACAGCTCATACAAAGGGGTCCAACACTCCATATGCCTGCAACGACCCCATAGAAGTCCCTGGGGGACACAATTGCACGCTTTCTCCAAGTCCACATAAGACATATAAACAGGTTGGACCAACTCCCCTCTACTGTCCAGGACCCTGAAAAGGATTTACACTGTTGATGCTGGAAATTATCTAACATTTGCTTTGTTTTTACATGATGTGGTTCTTCAGATCAACTGTGAAACTGTGAACTTAAACCTGTGAACTTAAAGGTATACCATGTAGCTTTTGGCCACTAGAGGCCCTAAACTTGTAACTTCCCACAGGCCGCACGACACTATCATAAAGGCCCTTACAAACTCCACAAGAAGCAAGAACTCCGTTCTTGTTCTCAAAGGTCCAAGAACAAAATAAAGTCATTTTGTTCTCGCCGGACGTGATTGAGGACACTTCTTGACACATCTTCTTTTTTCTCGAGGGACTCCGAGAAGTTTTGCGTGATTGGTCGGAAATGTGAGGTGGATAGCGCCTGAAAGCATGAAGGGGCATGACTAAAGCAGCATCTCCCTACATTTATCTCCAACAACACTAAGGGGCTGAGTTATGACGAGGGAAAAAACTGCTGCGCTTTTCAAAATTTGCTGCACAGTTTTGCTCAGGTTATGTCTCTACAATTAGAGCCTGATCTATTAAGACTGCTCCTGTTATCATTTGCGGAGCAAACAGCAGTATTTAAATGAGGATTTTGCATCACTGTTTGTTTCTATCATGCAAGGATCCGGAGAAAGAGGAACCCCAAATCCAAAAGAGGAGGAGACAAATAAAAATATTTATGAGCTACCGAAAGAAATCTAAATGCCACCAGTGCAGCATGATCAGTTCAAGTTCAAGTTAATTATAAAGTTATTTATAAAGCACACTAACAACAACCTTTCGGAACCTGAGGTGTTGTACATTTAAAAAATATGCAGGTAACAAATAATAAACAATAAAAATTGAAAAACTACAAAGAAAAAATATTGATATTTTTAATATTGAGACCTATATTGCAAGGACCTTCTACATTTACATCAGATCTAATGAATCAGATCATTCTAGATAATGATCAGAGGAGGAGGCAAGACGGAGAACCAAATAAAAAAATGCTTGTAATAAACAACCTGTTAATAAAACTGGCGGGGCCGCCAGAAGAGTTTTTGACCAATATTTTGGATCGGGTCCAGCTCACTTTCTGCAAGGAGCAGATAAGGTGTGTCGGGGTCTGCAGTCGTTACCCATGTGTGGCACATCGCTGAGGCCAGATACTCGGGCCATTGCTGCGCACACACGGCATCTGGTCAGTGCAGTGTGGGCCGATAATAGTCATTAACACAAAAGAACTGGATAAAGGCGGTCAGGTGGAAGTGAGGAATGTCCATGCCAGCGGCTCCAGAGTGCAGATCCTTCAGGGGACAGAGTGGGTGCTCACTTTGCGTAATTCTCGTAATAATAAAACAAATTCACAAAAAAGGTCTCATGCACCATCCCATGATGGCATGTTTCTCATGCTTTATAACAGCGTTCCCCCGCAGTTGCGCGGTTGTGCAGAGGTGTCATGAGGAATGGCTGCAGGGGATATGCGCTGTTATAATGTTGCTCGCATGCGCATGAGAAACATGGTGGGGCGCACCGTCGGGCACCAAAGCCGATTTCGGACCTCACGCGCAGTGTAGCCCATAGAAGGTTGCCCAGACTGTCGTTTGTTGCTCCACAACATGGACAAATATCACGGGATGCAGCATGAGACCATTTCGACGAGGATTAAGCAGACTTCGCACCCACTTCGTCCCCTGCAGGACCTGCAGCTGCACTCTGGAGCCGCTGGCATGGACATCCCTCACTATCACCTGAAAGCCTTCGTTCACTCTTCTTCTTTTAATTAGACACACTGACCAGCTGTTGTATGCGCAGCAGTGGCCCGAGTATCTGGCCTCAGCAATGTGCCACACATACTTTGTGCGCACCCTGTAGGTAATGGCTGCAGACCCGACACACCAATTATCTGCTCCTTGCAGAAAGTGAGCTGGACCTGATCCAAAATATTGGTCAGATGAATCTCTTCTGAAGGCCCCGCCGGTCTTATTTGCAGATTTTTTTTATAACAAGCGTTTTTAATTTGGTTGTCCATCTTGCCTCCTCCTCTTAACTTCATCCACTGTTCTTCCGGTTTTTTTAAACTGCATTTACTTTTTCGCAGATATTCTCCCATATTGCAGCAATTTTTTTTTTGAGTCCAAGTGCGCAATATATTATGAGCTACTCACTTACCCTTACGGACTACATTTGTAATGGTTCCCTTTGTGTTACACATAACTTGTACATTCATGTGTGGCTTTTGCTTCCTATAAAAATGCTCTCTTTCTGAAGGAGGGACAAATTGCACATATTATCAGCCTTCCAAGTGATCTAATAATTCTAATATTGCAACGCTGGATTGGCTCCACAATCCTCTTCTCTGGCATCCCAAATATATTAATACAATAGAAAAAATGCATTCTCTCAGTCGCCTTACATGGTGTCTGTGCCTCCTTAAAATTATAACTGCAGCCATTGTGCGTACTGTTGTGCCAATTAGCACCTCCTTTTCAGAGGCGCTATTTTTAGAGCAAACATAATCACCCCAAACTATTTGCGGGCTTCATAGATCACAATGCTGCGCAAACCCGATCTGTTTGCATTGTCTCCTCCCACTAATATGCACTTTCTGGCCAGAATGCCCATATTGCATATGCAGCAGCAGCAGAAACGCAAAGCGGTGAGCGGCACTATTTTGCCAGAATATCAGGCGCAGTGCAATGTTTGCCGCTTTGATAGATCAGCTTGAGCCGATTTTAGTGTACGCAAACCCGTCTGCACCTGTTTTAGTAAATGCAAAGCTTTAATAGATCATGGCCAAAATGTATGGCTGATTTAATGCAACAAAAACTGGTCAGAAGAGCTAATAAGTGGGATATTATAGGGGCTTCTGCAATGTAAACAATGGGCGCAGCCATCTTTAAACACGAAGTCGGGGCTGGTGAGGCTGGTCCCACTTCCCAGTCGGAAATCCAAGTTGAGGAGAGCCGTTCCAGTTGAAACTTCCCACTCGGAAGTCGGAAAATCTGAGTTCCGAGTCCAAATGGAACGCACCATAAGACACAGAAACTGCCGGATGCACAGTCTTTCGCTGTCACGGACCAAGTTTCACAAAAATAAAAAACAACCGGGTCAGCCGGCTCATTGCACTGAGAGACACAGACGAGCTACCCCCCCTACCCACTGTAATCCCCGCTACCGTCTCGCGCACTGCTTCTTGCGGAGTATGAAATGCTCCGCCAAAAAATTACTTTTGCACCTTCGTACTTTGTTCAGCCAAGATATTTTTTTCATTTTAAAGTAGTTCAAACTGAGCCCTCTGTGTTTTTAAAGAGACAGTCATTAAGCAAAGCACTCCATGTCACATGATCCCATGAGAAATGGATCCCCTCTTTCAAAGTTACAGACTAGTTACAAACTATGCCAATCACGTCACTTAGTTTTAACACTAAAAATAGCTAAAAGATGTAGCTGTTTTAGTGTTTGTCAAGAGCAGCTTTGCTAGGGAAGAACTCAACAGCAACAGGCTAATAATAACTTGAGCTCATGATTTTACTTCGAAAAACCTAGTTGTTCAAATACTGTCTCAATTAGTTTACTTAAAACACAAGTAGCTTTGCATACTTACATGCACAGCAATGCAAGAAGGGTCTACAAGTGTTTTGCCATGGACACAACAGTAGAGTTATGATGCAGGATTCAAAGAACTAAGACATCAGTCAACCTTCTTTTCCACCTGAGCCAGTGTTGCCCTTCTTTCACCCTCCCACACATGAGGTGGTGGTATGTTTCCAAGCATGTCCTTTCTTTTCTTTGGTTTGCAGTGTAGAATCTCACCTCAAGTACCGAAAACCTTGAGGTTTCAGAAAACTCAACTAATTTAAATAAAAGTGATCCAACATCTATTCAATTAATGCTCATCGATTTATCAGTTTGAGTCTGGTTGATGAAGCAGGGAAACATCTGAAACCTGCAGGACAGTGACCTCTGAGACTTTTAACAGGACAATGACCCAAAACACACCAGCAAGTCTACAACAGATTGGCTGGGAGGGAACAATCAAAGCGTTGGGATGATTTGGTCCTCCGCCTAATTGAAAAAATGTGGTTGGACCATAGGTGAGTAAATGTATACCCGGAAACGAAAATAAAGGGATTTTAAGGAAAATTAAGCCAAAATATCTCCACAATGATGTAATACCTATAATGTCATACAGAAAATGATTATCAAGTGCAAAACATGGTATGCTTAATACCAAAGATGTCCTCATGTCCTTGATTCCAAGCTCTGTTGTGTCCTGATATACTGTACTGTAAACCCTGAGTGCATCCCTTTGTTCTTACTGATTGTGACCAGCAGATGGTGTTGCATATTAGTCTCCAATGTTTTCTCACAGCTTTGAACCATTTCTCATTATTTTTGATGTTCTTTTTTATAAGCTATGCCATATCTGCAATGGCTCGACAAGATGATCACGTTATCTAATTTCAAAGCATGCCTGTATATTGCAAACTGAGTATTTCCTGTCGGTGTCATTTCCTGCAAGAAAAGAGCATCACAAGTTCTGATCTCAGGCATCAATGAATCCTTGTCTTACGTAAAGCACCACTTTTCCTCTTATTTGTTCACAATGATTCAGCCATTGCTACTGCTAAGCCACTTCATACCTGCACACATTGTTTGCAATAACTTTCAAGCTTGTCTGCATTCTTATCTTAAAAAGAAGGAGCAATCATATTTTTGGTCCAGGGTCTTGGCTCCAAATAAGCGCTGGAGGCTAGGGGCTGTTTGATGTTGTTATGGCTGGCTTGCTGCCGCTTCAGTACTAGTAGATCTGCAGGCCCCTCTCATGTCCAAAGGTACTGTATTGTGTTGGCTGTTCTTTTGATTATATTATCAACAGAGGGAGCAAGGGATAGAAAATTAAGACTCCCGCTGGATATGAGTAAACAAACAGGAGTTTGTAGTCTGGTTCATCCAAAGAATGTGAGTTATTCAGACTTCTTGGAGGATATTGATGTCCGGTGTTGAGATTATGATGCTCAATATTGTTCTTACTTGATAAAACAATTTACCAGGCTTTGGTTTGCAAGTGAGATGAGAAGTATGGAAAATATTGCTCCTGTTTTGTACATACATAGTAATATCAAAACAACAACAAAAATATAAAATCTCAATCAAATCAGTAATCAAATGGACTGTATAACATGTATTTTATACAGTTATAGTACTCCCAAGGGTGAATGTCAGTCACCTCCAGCAGATGGAGGTTTTCACTTTTTCTATGAAACACCTTGGAGCACACAATGTTTCCATGAATGCTAATTTTTGTCACTGCATAGCACAAAAAAAGCCCTTTAGTGTAACTGTTTTGGTAATTGTTGCAATGGATACAGACAGACATAGTAGAGGCTAATAGCAAATGTTTCAAATTTACAAAAAGAAACCCTTAATGGTGCGTTCAGACCAAAAGCAGCGAGACGCTCTCGCTGCTCAAAGTTGGACGCAGGATGCTCGTAAATCAGACGCTTGACATTTTTGATCAAAACGGTCTCGACGCTCCAAACGCTCTCGATGCTCCTCAGCAGGACCCGGATGTTTTCCTTTTTTTCTCTCT
>JBBBVT010000024.1:5446853-5458018 GCA_037177035.1 Craterocephalus eyresii | reverse complement strand
CAGTGGCGGATGCCAGAGAGAGAGAAAGAGAGAGAAACACGACTTTATATTATAAATCAGAGAGAGAGAGAGAGGGACACGGCTTCATGTGATCAGAGAGAGAGAGAGAGAGACGCACGGCTTCATGTGGTGAATCAGCGCCACGGCTTTATCAATCAATAAGCTGAGCCGGTCATCTCCGCGCCGTGTGTTCTGGAGCTGCAGGCTGATGAGCGGCTTCCAGTGCTGTTTCAGTCTCTCCCGGCCCAGACTGAGACCTGCTGACCCGCATCAGTGCTGGATCACCTTCCAGGATACCAGCTATAACCGGGTGGGTGCACACAGCAACCATACATTCCATTTGTTTACTCGAGACTCTGGGTTTCTCTGCCTGGTCGATGCTACTACGTCAGAGCCGGGTCGCAACGATTGGTTAACGCCCCGCGTCAAGCTGCAAAAGTTCAACATTTCCAACTCTAGCGTCGGACGCGCTTAACGCGCGTTTCGCGCGTTGAAAGCTCAAACGCCCAAAACGCACAGCGCCTGAAGCGCGAAAAGCGCCACCACGCGCAGTGCTTAACGGGCTTCAAGCACCGCAGACCCCCCCCCGACGCGCGTCGGCCATTGACTTTGCATATAAACCTGAAGCCCTTGACGCCCAAAAAGCGTTTGGTCTGAACGCAGCGTAGGCCAAGGCTACCAACTGGATTGCCATCGTTCCCGATTTTTTTAAAGACCATTTGTTTTCAATGGTCAGCAAGACGTTGACTATACTGGACCAATATACATTAATCTAACATCTGAACCACAAATTGAGTTACGATATTTCTTTATCCCCATGGTCAATGTTTCTTAAGGGTTAGGAATGAGACTGAAGAGTTATGTTTGAGTGGTCAGAACATGTTCATATCTGACATCTTAAAGCCAATGCAATAATGACAGCCAGAGAAAATGAGAAAAAGATCAAATTTGACAGTGACATGAAAATCAAGAATAAGAGAAGGATGTCAATCTATGCTAACTAAATCAATACAAGCCAATCAAGTGTCAGGCCTTAAGAAATAGTGTTAATTGGAAAACAGGGAAGTCTGTATCAAAGTTGTGTTTCAGTAAGTTACTTCATTTGTTCCCAGCCACTTAATCCTGGCACTTTAATCAGTCACTTCTGGTTTCATTATCATTATTCCAGCCTGTCCAATAGCAGATTTTTGTACTGTCAAAACCAACTTTGCAAGAAATTTTACATCAATCAGGCCTTTTGTTTTCACTTCTTAACTAGCGTACAACATTCAAGTAGCATCACCCAAAAATGGGCTTTAGACACCTTTTAGCTGATTTTATAGAATCTAATCTTGGTTCTATTGACATGTACTCCAGAGCTGGAGCTATTTTTTCATACATCAACTCCTTACAGAGATGGAGCAGGTCAGTTCCCACAACAACAATGTCACACTCAGGCTATGCTGTCAATCAGACTCTACTGAGCAAATATGATTTGACTCCCAGTGATTTCAAAAACTAGATAATCATGATCAAAGCCATTTTGTATTCCATAATTTAAAACACCATTTTCTGCTAAAATGCTAAAAATCCATTTTAGATTATTTAGGGACTACACAACGACTTAGTTATGAAACATTTTCACAATGGGGATGAAAATGAACTGTAAAGATGCTCAGAGTACTTCGATACCCAAGTAACTTAGTGCTGACTGAGGTAGATCTACATGATCCAGTTTAGTTTAAACAGGGGGCTGGCAAATCTGCTAGATGATTTTTAAGCAAGCTACGGCATGGAACTGTGGAGACATATATCTTGTAAGCAGTGTTATTTTGTATAGGAGGATATAAGTATGAAGAGAAAGATGTTTTTGACTTTGCTAAGAGGAAAGACACAGACATGATGAGGCCGACCCTAGTCCTAGTATGCCCGACAGGTTCCAACATGGAGCAAGCCACACGAGTCACTACGATCAGACACTAGGATCCATTTTACCACCACCACTGCAAGGGGGAGAAGCCATTGAGACCCCTTGCTACCACATCAAGCACCCCATTTTACTCCCCAAAACAGCCAACTTAACATTTCCATGGACCTCTTTTAACTTGGTGATCCCGATTAATAATGTAAAGATGTTTTATTTCTCATGTCTCTCTATGTGACCGTATTTTTCACAGCAGTGTATGTTGGTGTGTGTTTGAGAGAGGAATACAACGATTTCCTTTCTTATGATATGGCCCATCTGATAAAGCCCCCCCCTCCCCTATTTTTAAAATAGTTCTGAAAGAAATAGGAAACCTTACAATACAGTTTAAAAAGGACTCGTTGGACATGTGGTGTACGTATCATGTAAAGCATTTGAACGTCTACTTTACTGTTTATTTCCGACCCTCACTTGGATGTGTGTTGCATTTTGAGATTAGTCTTGTTGATCATCCCAGAACAAGGCCCACCTGTGTGTGGCTAAGGAATGAGATAATTCAAGCTCCAGATAATCCACAAGATTCTTAGATCGTCTGGCATTCTTATGTAGGTGAGCTGCTAAAGCACGCATTATGTGTATGTAAGTGTTACGTTATTTGTGTGTGAGTTGGTCTATCATGGCCTCTGTGACTTTTACGTTTGTTTGTGTGGAGCTGTTTTGCTTGCAAGTGATCGCTGTGGGGGGTTGGGGGTCAGTGCAGCCTGTAACGGGAGCAGCCAGGCACTTGAAGGGCCATGTTGTTAGGAGGTCAACTAACCACAGTACACCCAGAGGAAATCTCATGTTCCTGCCAGCCTACAAAAGTAAACAGTTTCATAGCCACCAAGAGCTGGCACCAGGCCTGGGCCACCAGCGATATAACTAAAAGGAGTGAAATCTATAACAGGCTTGCTGCTGAAAATGAAGATACATGGCAAAGTCCAAGACATTTGAATGGTAGCCCAGTCTTGTCAACTTTCTTTTTGTTTGCAAAAACATTCCCACTGCATAAAAGTGATTTGGGTGCGTTTGAACTTCTGTGTAACCACAGCACACGCCTTCCATAAGCTGTAAAGAGAATTTACCCGCTTCTTAAATGCAGTCTGCCCCAAAAAGTCCAACTTCATTCAATATGACAGATAACATCTCTTAGCCGCAGTGTTTAACATTTTTAAACCTCCCCACTCCTTTATGCCCCCCCCCCCTTCCTCCCAGCTGCTCTGTCTTCTGTTTTCCCTGCCCGAGCTTTTTCCTCTGTCTACACATCTGCGGTTATTTATCTGTTATTCTGTGGCAGCAATGTGGTCAACATGTGTCTGGCTTCCCCTTCACAATGCACTCATCTGTAGTCTACTAAGGAACCACAGGGGGACTTACCAAGCTCTGTTCATTCAATGGCAAAAATGCACCATGGGAACAGAAAGACCCATCATTATCATCATCATTAGTGCATCCCTGTTTATTGTGACCCATTTTTGGCCTAATATCTTTTTGTCACTTATGCATTTCCATATTTTCCACCTGTCCTTTGGGTTAAAGAAACTGGAGAATAACAGACATACTGATTGGAATTGATAGAGTTTTCTGAGAGTGCTATTCAGATTGCCTAAGCCTATGGATTTGCATTGCTCTTAACCTTTAAACTTTTAATCTCAGTGTAATTTAATCCGGAAAGACTATAGCTTCAGGCAGCATTGTACCAGGCATACATCAACCTAGAAACCATGACAGTGTAAGCGGTATGTAGAGGCATAGAAGGGCTTAAGAAGTGAAAACTCCTAGTCTATTTTATTCTGGCTTGTTAAATAGGGTGTTCAACTTTTGTTTTTCTTAGCCAACCTTTGCAGAAGATTTTAGCCAATATTCTTTTTGTGTGTCTTTTATAACTGTGGGCCTAAACTTCAGGGAAAATGCAACGCATTGGTAAATGCATATGGATCAGCTCAATCTGAGTGGTAAAACCGAGGCTCAACTGATTATAGACTGATATAAAAAAAAGGTCTGGTTGTTGTAGACTGAGACAGAAACCACTCTCTCAGCTGCTTTGAAAAGAAACGATACCCAACTGAGATCAGGATCTGTTTCAATGTGGAAAATTTTGTGTTTGACGAGCAACATTACGGGAGCATTCTTATTACTTCTCATGAAAACAGGCACTAATTAACAAAACCACAAAAGGTGTTTACAGATTACGAAGCATTTCAGTCTCCACTGGCCCTGCTCAGTGGACAGGACTCCAAACATTATTCAGGGGCCTTCCTTAGACGTCTGTCTTTATATTTGATCATGAATGCACTTTTCAAGGGAATAAATAACACTTCCAGGACTACTTTGGCATTGGAAAATGCACAAATTTGCCTTCCTCCTGGGAGTTTAAGTTGTTTTTACAGCATGTTGCTCTACAGCACTGTGCTTTGCTTGGATCTAATACACAGTGTCTGAAGTGGGGAAAAAGAGACGACACATTAAAAAGTCAGATGATGAATGCAAGGTCTTTATATATTTATATATATATATATATTTCTTCAGTATAATTGCAACACCATATTCATAGAGCACTGCAGTCCAACAAAGAATGAAACGGACACCTGTTGTTGCATGAAGTGATATGAGGCAAGAGAGGTTTCGCTTTGTTAATGTGTGCCTTCATTTTTTCTGATTAGTGCACCATGTTGAATATATAGTCATTTCAAAGCTTCGGTAAACTTAAAAAAAAAAGAGAGAGAACTGACGAATAAATACTGTACAACACCATACATGTAATACTAGAATCAGAAATCACAAAAAGATCATGCTTTTCTCAACATTTATACATATATTATGCACCTTCATGTAACAACGCATTTCTGGCAAGCTTCCCTTCATTTTCTTCAACATTATTGGCAAAAATAAAGTGCCTTCCTTTAAAATCGGTGATTGCAAAACCAAACGCATATTTGCATCAGGATGCAGAATTCCTGAACAGAGGTTTGGAGCAAATATCCACAGAATTAGACTGGAGAAAAAGGACATATCCTGAACATATCACCCATTAGGTCTGTTGTAGAAGTAAGTAACGTGCAGCATTTTCAATCTTGTCTATCATGCCGCATGAAAGAATCCTGAAGTATTTGGTAGGCCCAACTCAGTGCTCTTGCCAGTAACAGTACCCTGCATCAGCCAGGATATCTGCCACCAACTTAGTTAGGAAGGGTTGTCCTTTCAGTCCAATCGAGCTCTGTAAATAAACTCAGACCATAAACTGGCAGTTTGAAAGCAACATGTTTCTGCCACACAATGCATCAGCAACTGTTCAGTCGTAAGGGTTCCTACTGCTTTATGAAAGTGTGCAAAAGCATTATCTGTTCATCACTTCCAACCTGGATTACACAGCCAGTACACTTCCATTAATCTAATCCAAAACATTTTGTGCAAGATCCAGAATGCTGACGAGGTAAATGAACAAATTTGTTTGTCATGGTCAGTTAGTCCCCCTGAGAACTTTGTAGAGACACATCTATGAGCACAATCTAATCACGGTAGAGCTTTTCTTTCCCTACATTTGCACTGTAGAGACTTGGAGGCTGGATTTACACTGGCACCAACAGTCTGATTTTTTTTTTTGTTTTAATCTCTTTGGCACCCAGATCATACATTTTCCTGGCTGTGAAAAAAAAACTTGAGGAAACGCATTCAGTCAATCTGTGTAAAAAAAACACATCAAATCAAAATGTGCCTATTTTTCTGTGTGATTACTGTCTTAGAGCAATTCTCTTTATACTCCAAGGCAAGATTGATAAAGAATAATAAAATATTTCAGCATCCTTATAGCTTGGCCTACTGATTGGCATCCCAAATTCCAAAACGATTTGCATTTTTAGCCATTAAAAGCAGTGTCTGAAATGTAGATCATAGGGAAGCTTGTGCAGGGCTGGATTGGTCATATAACATACTTCTTTTTTTTTTTTTAACCAAAGGCTGGCCTTTTAGTATGACTTCTATACTGACGGTAATATTATTTCATAATATTGGTGATAAAGTATCTTGGACACTTCTAAATACTCCAACGAGGGTTCAAAGAAAAAACTTATCAGAATTTGGTTCTTGTAAATATATCTGACTTTGTGCAAAAAAAACAACTCCAGTTCCCAATCAGGGTGCAGTCAATGCTAACCAGTACCTGCTTAATTTGCGGAGTTGAGCTTTTATCATTAGCAACAAATTAAGAATAACAGAGAAACATTTTTTTTTTCAGCATGATCCAGAAGTGGACATAGCAGCAGTTTGACAAACTTGAACTCCTGAAAGTGATGCAAAGTTATAAAAACCAGTGATTTTCTTTATTCCATCTCAGTCCAGCCCTGCGCATGAAGCATGGTTTGGATGTAGTCATGTCTTGTTCCCCTTAAATCCTTTGTAAAGCCTGAGGGATTTATTGTAGCAGCATAGTTAGATTATAAATCTGATGGACTCTGCCCACTCTTGTGTTTGTTTGCTCCAAATGACCCGCCGATATTCATTCACTACGTCCTATTGTAAAACCTACAGAAAGCATAATCAAGATGTAGACTTGATGCTGCTACTGTCAACAACAAGTGCTCCAGAACAACATAACAAAAGCCAATAGGTACATCATGCTTACATGCCCCCAGGAGAGTGGCGCAGATATAAAGAGTTTGATGTAATGCCAGATATGTAAGAGGTCAGCAAGCAATGGGACAACGATCCTTTTTTTTATGTCCGTTCATTCAATTCAGTTAGTTAAGCTCAAAATCAGGACAACAGTCCCAGTCCTAATTTGACAGTATCAGACTTCACCATAATTGTGAACCCAAATGAGTTGATTCTTTAAAATGTTTAATATGTGAGGGGTTGTTTATGATACTAATGCTAAGCTGTCTGCTCTCAAATTAGGACCGGGCCCTGTGAGTCTCTGATACAAGTAGCAGTTTTGGCCATGGTCCCTCAGTACTCCCTGGCCTCCTCCAGTTCATTCATGAACACGTCTTCATGGGGGTTCTCTGGGCAGTTCAATCTGTTATTGGGTGGCCGCACCACGTGGAAGCGACTCCAGTCTCCTTTGCACAGGATCCAAGGCAGCACGTCCACTTTGAAGTGCAGCTCCTGTGAGAACTCTGTGCTGATGAGGTTAGGCGTGCCTGCGCCTTTCCCCCGGGTGATTAGCTGCCCGCGATCGTCATAACAACAGTGCTGCGCCGCCAGAGTCGAGGAATCGCTGGAAAGCGCAGAGCGAATGCAGCTGCGGGCTGAAGGCTTGTAGATGTCTAGCCGCTCTTTGGGGCTGCTGGCGTCGCGCCAGCGGAACGGCCGCTTGTGAGTGTCATCGTAGACGCTGACCACGGTGTACGCCACTTCTGAGGGATAGGAGCAGGGGCAGCTGGGGAGCTCCGACAGGACCTGGTGGAGGTACCGCTGAAGGAACTCACTCTTGCAGTTCAGCCATTTCTCACAGCTGTCCACATCTGCAGGGAAAGAGTACAAGCTTGAGACATTTTCTTTGTAGTAATAAACATCTACACATCTATTCTGAGTCTGGACAATTAGCATCATTTAGGATAAACACAAAAAACTCACCTGTCCCAAACGGCTCTGTGCCATTCTCCATTTCAAAAGGAAAAGGCTCTGCTAGAGTGTTGACATCACCTGCAAAGAGAGCCATAAATCAACTTTAGATTAGACACCACATGACACACCAGACTGTATCTAAATATTCTGTCTAGTAATTATTAGTCTTAAGAACATGTAATATCGCACCAGGGCAAGGCTCCAGGTCACACTTAGAGGCTTCTGTCAGAGTGCAGGAGTAGCCACAGGACTTCGTTCTTTTCCTCTCGCCGTGTCCACATGTCACAGAGCAGGGAGACCAAGGAGTCCATTCATCTGTGTCCTTCTCTGTAGGGAGGTAAAAATGTAAATAATCCCTGACTACAGGCCTGTGATTCATTCCACATGATCCAAATCCCTGTTTTACCTCTTTTTTCCGACAAAAAATTATGAGGCGCTGTAATCATCGTTATTGCTGTACTTTATCATACAGGTGAAGAGTGGTGGTTTTACTGGGTCTCATGAAGTTATTTGACGTGTTCACAGACATAAAAAGAAGGTCTCGTGAAAAACAAGCTTTCAGAGCTCCCTTAATTTCTCAGACTACATTCAAATTAAAATTTTCTCCTGTTTTAACCTTTCCCATGCAAACCCATGATCTTTCCAAGCAGGCTTCAGTAAAATTAGAGGGAGAGAAGCTGCACTGTGGCTGTCCGCCTCCGCACCACAATTCCTTTGTGGTGTTAATAACACTGAAAACAAGTTATTCTTGATTAAAGGCGATGTGGGTGCAGAAATACCAGCTTGGGTGTAGCGAGAACCCAATTTGACTTTGTGGGCAGTGCCAGCTCGCTATGTGGCCATACGAGTATGAAGTCTCAGGAGAATTATAATTACAGAAGAAGCTAAGGTTAGCATCCTTGATTTATGTTCAGCAAGTCTTTAGATGTAACCACTTAATGGGCATTATTGGCCTTTGTTGACTCGCATGCATGCACAAAAGTCCAACAGATAAATGTTGTACAACAGTTTTATGGATAAAGGAAAAGGATTGGTGTATTACTAGTTTATGTCTGTGAAAACGTCAAATAACTTCATGAGACCCGTCTGGACCTATTTTCTCTCTCTGTCAGCAACAATGTACATCTCACCTCTCTGCTTTCTCTCATTATACACTATATTTATCTCTGAATAAGTTGTCTGTGTGGCACTGAGACACAACACAAGTTATGAAGCCCCCTCAAACCCCTTCAAAATTCTTGAACTCGCTCAAAAGACTGAGCCGCAGAGGGTAGCGAGGGCCGCCAGGGTCTGAAGGGGGGGGCAAGGGGTCCTGGGGAAGGATGAAAGAGCCGGCCAAATGGCCCCTGTCATTCTGTGTTCCCAATCTGCCCTCTAATTGTTCTGCAAGCAGAGGGATGTTTTGTCCCGGGAAATAGTGCCGGCCTCACGCTGCCATTAGCGAGCGCATTGGACCCATCTTCAAAAGGCGGGCCTCTGCGACCAGCACTACCAGTGTCGACTTCAAAGTACCCATAACCCACAATGTCCTCACGGTCGAGTGCTCATGCTGCCTCGCATGCTGGCATCATTTGGTTCTCTGTGACTATGGAGACAGTCATCAAGTAGCCTCTATACGGCTCTTCTGATTCTCCTGCATTAATTCCTCGTATCCATCCTTTCATCAACCGCTTTGATCATTATCTCTTTTTTAGACAGTGAATTAAACTATTTTAATCCCAAAATTTTCTGCATTGCTTTCTTATTTGTTTGGGGGAAAAAATGTTGGATGAAGTCATATCTGATTGTGAATTGTTTTTACAAACAGTGTGTGCCACTGGGCAAAACCTACCGTAATAGCTCTGCATTGGATCCCAGCCTTCGTTCCAGCGGGGATCCCAGTCTCCGCCTACCCCACTGGGTAAGGGCTCTTCACTCCCGTAATCCAAAGAGTAATCGTCTTCCCCCTCTTCCTCGCCGGTTTCCTCCACACCTGAGCGGTTGCTGCTGTCCTCGCTGGAATCGCTGTCGGTGTAACTCCAAAAGAGGGGCCAGAAAAGCTTCTTGCCTCCAAGCCAATCAACTGTGGACGAGGGGGAGGAGGAGGGGAGCCAGTCTTTTTCGCTGGCCAGGTCCATCTCTACCTCCATCTGAGGGTCGTCGACCACTTCTATGGTGACCTACGCAGGACAAATGCAGAGCAAGTTCACCCAATGTTGGTTTGAAAGAGCACAGAACTAAAATGAGCAAATTAGAAAACTCAATTTCATTACTTGAATTCTTAATGGTCTGTAGAAGAGAATACCAAACAACAGGCAACCGAGCAGTTTGTCTGTGTTGCATTTTGTCTGCTTTTGTTTTCAAATATATTCAGAAAATACATTTTTTTCAGCTTTAGTGCTTCACTTGCAAGCTTTCCTCGGGAAATCATCCATGTAAAATCCTTTGAAGAGCATCTCAGTGAGTGAAGCCTTTTCCCTGGATGTCAGTCAGCCAGTGAGCATGAGCATTCAGTCAACCAAATGCTCCACTCAAGGAGAGACCGTGAACCTTTTTCTGGATAACTACCTCTCATTACCTCAACATGACTCATCCTAGATGGGACAGCATTTCCAAAGGCTCACTTCAGCTGATTTGACGCCCAAGCAACAATGAGACAAAAGATCTAAACTATGTTCCTGCAGTTGCTTGGACATAAATATCAAGAACTTGTATTAGTTATCTTATCCTTGGTGTGTTTTAGTAGGAGGACAGTCTGTCTCCATGCTACATAAAACAAAAGATTTAATCAGTCTCTGTGCATCAAACATACAAAAGTCTGAACCATTATGTAAGTCCCCATGACCACATCCTGATTACACTCATGGAAATTTGGAGCTTTGTAATATGTTAAACTCTTTTAATGTTTTGGGCTAATTGAAAGGAGCTGGTGAGGACTCAGACATGAATGATTACAGATCTGTCTCTCCTTTATTACATTTTAATAATACAGAAGCAACAAAGATCCAGACAGAGTAGAGCTGTATTTAACATCTATTTGTTCTTGTATTTAAAAAATTAAACCCTTAATGCTAAAATGATGGGACTTGCCTGGATGTTGGGGTTCTGGGAGTTAATGTCAGCGTTGGCCAGGTCTGGAAAGTTGTTCAGGTCTAAGATGAAGGGTTTGGTCTCCTCTTCGGGCTCAGGCTGGGGAAGAACACCAACGGAGCGGTGTTGGGGGTGAGACCATCTCCTCTGGTGGCTGTGAGTCTCAGGCAGAAAACTCTGAACCTGGTTCTGCTGCTCCAGAGCCTCAGAGACATACTGGACCCCACCACTGTGACCCGGATGGCCATGAGTCTGATGGAAAGAGGGAAATACAAGCAGGAAACTGTTTATCTTTACCACAAACTGTTTTATCTGAAATAATTTAAGAGAAAAAAAGTGTCTGATTCTGTTTCTAAACTTTGTGAGCACACACCATTCTCAATGAAAAAATGAGCAAAGATGACAAATTCAGAGGAAATTATTGGAAATGGCTTGATAAGTACAAAATTGTGCTGTGCTACCATGAATAACCCATGCTAGCCTCCATAGCTTTGTGGGTGGGGGGGGGAGAAGGGGGAGGGAGGGAGAGAGGGGGGGGGGGGGGGGGGGGGGGGGGGGGGGGGGGGGGGGGGGGGGGGGGGGGGGGGGG
>JBBBVT010000024.1:5426157-5446753 GCA_037177035.1 Craterocephalus eyresii | reverse complement strand
GCAAAGATGACAAATTCAGAGGAAATTATTGGAAAGGGCTTGAGAAGTACAAAATTGTGCTGTGCTACCAGGAATAACCCAGGCTAGCCTCCAGAGCTTTGTCAGGAACCCCCCCCCCCCCCCCCCGAGGCATCCAACTATCAAGCCAAGTGATCAACCAGCCTTCATTTCATTTTCTTTTTTTTCCTACAACATTCATGGCACCCAGGCTGTGGACAAAGAGGCTCCTGTGCCAGAAAGATCCTCTTTTAGCTTTAATGAGAGGGCCTGGGAGGCGTGAGACCCCTGGGCTGATGCAAGTGTGTCTGAACCTGCTGTGCTGCCGCCATTATGGACGCCGGTTCATGTGACCTTCCAGGTTTTACAGATTATCAGAAGCAAGACTAAAGCGGGGGAAAAAAATGTCAACCTTCGAGAGCGATGGGGTCAAATAGGGAAACATGGCAGGTTTGGCTACTGTAGCTGGAACAGAGTCGCTCCGATTTCATTATTTGTCTGTGTCAAAGGCTAAATTGTACAACACATATGATTGGACAAGAATTTGATTTTGGCTTTGAGCCAGTTTGTGGTCTGCTCAGTAAAACAGGGGCAGTTGAAAGGCTAAAGAGGAGGGGAAATATCCAAAATCACAGCCAGTCAAATGATTTATGGTTCTGGTCTCTATGGGTTGTATTTTAGGGTGACTGCCTATGATTGTCCCATAAAGACCTTGAGTCTTTGGTCAAACATAAGCATGTGAACATGTAAAGTCTGGTTAGAGGAGAAAACTGTCAGGCATGATAAATGATGTAGGTGGACCCCCTTTCTCAGATATCTGCAAACTCATGATGACAAACAGGCAGTTTAAAAAAAAAAAAATTTCATCCTTTCTTTCTGTAACAGAATACACACCTTGGAAAGATTATAAACGAGTGTGGTGTCTAGTTCAATAAATCCAGAGTGACCAGCAAACTGATGCAATACCAGTAAAGAGAAGTCACAAAAATCAATAAAACTACAGGAATTTCCAACATGCAAACACATGAAACCCAGCAAAACAAGTACTAAAAGTTTATTAACATTAGCAACATTTTTATGTCTACATTTAACTTTACTGTTGTTTACAGTAAAAACATGGTTGTGTTTTGGTGCAGTTTGCGGCACCTAATAAATTGAAATGATGAAAATATCTGCATCTAGTAGAATCATTTAGTTGTGTATTTAACTTTTTATTCTATTGCGATTTTTGCAGACCCTTTCAGTTCCTTCTGAATATGGTTTTGATTCTTTCTGCACTGTTAATATTAATCTCCACTTTTGTTTGCTCACTTTGTAAAACAGTGAAATTCTTTTGTGTGTGAAATGTGCTACATAAATATGCTTACCTTGCCTTTTAGGCTAAAAGAAAAGAAATACTATTTGTGGATTACTGTCGATTTAATTATATGGTTTAGTTTTGGACAGTTAGTTCAGAGGACATTACGACAAATTTTAAAGCAGCTTCATTGCATCATCAAAGTTTGTAGGTTAGGTTTAAACTGTTTCAGTGATAGGTTAACTTAAGTTCCATTTTTGTTTAATAACTGAATAAATAATTTAAGAAAGCGTGTCAGTCTTTGTATGTGCATACTGAGAGAAACTGGCCCAATCTTTCCTCTTCTTCTTTCATGTTGCAGATGATGTTTGGTGCAAGATTTAAACTGGATATTCAGCCCGAGTTTATCATGGTCCTATCCGTGATCCGGACACTCACTAACGTATCATAACAGACATACACAAACCCGAAATGACTAAGTCCAGAGTCATGAAAGAGGCCACATACTTTCACACCCTCCTCATCTCGTGTTGTTTCACATCTGGATCCTGTATTCTTTTTCCCTGTATATCACCCCCTCCCCCCCGGTTCCCTCTGATCCTGCTCTCCTCCACTCGGTAGTAGGGCTCCTCTGATCAAAGGCCCGCTGGCTGATGGCATGCGGTGCATTTAACAGGGAGGCTTCATGGATGCAGTGGGGTACCTCAGCCTGACCTGCAGACTGCATTATCTCCTCAGATGTTTGGATAAGAACTGCTTCCTGCTTTCTAGTGGCATAAAAAGATAGGACCCACTTAGGGCTACTGTCATTGCAAACCACTGATGATGACACATTCAGATTGGAGAGAAGAGGTCGGGACAGTGGATGAGGCCATAGGAGGCTGAGGTGAGGGGTAGGGACGAGATCCGGTGGGAGTGAGGGGGGCAGGCTGGGAAGGCATGCAGAGTGGCAGCCCTGATTTATGTGCATGCAGATATCAAAGGCCCCTGCACTTGGCTGTTTCCAAACCATTACAGAAGAACAATAAACTATGGACGCTCTTTGATCAGCATCAACGGGACAACAAATGCATGCCTGGCGGAATCGGGGCGAGGCTGTACAGGCTGGGGTGGGTAACGGGAGGTACAAAGAGGAGAGTAAACTAGCCAAACAGGTCCCAATATTTGGGAAAGAGGCCACTTCACCACAGTCCTCCTCCTTCTCTTCTTTGCCAGGAGATGGGGGTGAAGCCAAAAACAGGAAATTCCACATTAACACAAAAAAGAGCCAACGTAAACAATCAGATGAATGACACTTGACCTGAGCTCCAGTGTGAGAGATGTCGAGGGGTTTACCTTATTCTGGTTACATAAGCACCTTGTTACTGGGCACTGTTTTTTTTCTTACCTTCCACTCCTCCGTTAACCTTTCCATCCACATCTAGTAGACACACACCCAAAGCAGTGCAAAGACAGAACCCATTCTTTAATAACTTTTGATGAAAGAGTAAATCACATGCCCGAGTGAGATTTTCATTCTTCCTCTCTCTAATGATTCCCTTCAATCCTTCCTCTCTGTCTCCTCTCTCATTTTATTTTATTTTTTTTTGCTTCGACATCAATCAGACAGATGATGAGAGAAAAAGTTTCAACCGGGCATCCATGGGAGGCCACACAAGACGGGGAGTTCAAAGACAAAAACTGAACCCTGACACACATGCAGACACACAAACAGACATTGATATCCAAATATGTCTGTGTGTAACACAAACATCCCCTTAGACGCACACCACACACTCTGCAGCATGTGTTTGTAGGGAGTTTGGATTTATGATAGTAGGGCGTATGCCCAATGATGGCAAACGTTACTATACATGGAGAGAAAATGGGAGCATAAGAAAGCACCAAGGACAGATGTGGAAGTCCACTAACTTAGGCAAGATAATTCAAATATATATGGCATTTAAATGTTGAAAAAG
This sequence comes from Craterocephalus eyresii, assembly GCA_037177035.1. Lineage (NCBI taxonomy): Eukaryota > Metazoa > Chordata > Actinopteri > Atheriniformes > Atherinidae > Craterocephalus > Craterocephalus eyresii. Next base: position 5,443,501 of record JBBBVT010000024.1, on the reverse strand, counting down.
GATATATATATATATATTCCCCAGTGCCCTTTCTGTTGTAATGTTGCTGAGTGTATAATTTTATAGGTGAATAAGCAACTACAAGTTACACACTTTGTGTGTGTGTATATTTGAATATCTTAGACTACAAAAAAGCTAGACACAGAATAACAATATTTTACCTAAAAATAAAAAAAATTAAATAAAAATGTTCAGCCGGTAGCAGGTGTCTTTTAAACATGTTGCCCAACTTTTTGAGAGACAACAGCAACAACAAAAAATCAGGAGAAAATTTATTTTTTAAGTAAAGTGTAACTTACTTTGGGGGCAAAACCCTTGCGTCTGGTTGGAAAGCCAGCCCCCAAACTGACAAGAAGTATCGACCAGAGCACGAGGAACATCTGAAATCTCCTCGCGACCTTTTGACGCATCTTCTCTCACCTCAAAGCTTCCCGTTAAGATTTGAGAAGGAAAAAAAGAGACTTTTGTCCGATTCACTTCTCTTTAAGCGAGCTCACTGTTTGAACAAAAAAAGCTCGTGCACTCTTTGTCTTCCGTTTCAGTCACTGTTTAACTCGGGACCTTTGCAGTTTGAAACGCGGTCAGGTTCAGAGTCTTGTACTTTATGAAGATGCGCAGCAGCGTCCGGAGGTGTCCCGCGCTCTATCCATTTCTGGTTCCACCGTCTCGCGCAGCACTGTCAGTCCGTCTCTTCCCCGTAAAAAAAAAATCGCAGCTCGGGAACGCTTTATACCAGAGAGAAGTTTAAAAAAAATCTTAAAAAAAATAAAATAAAATTACCCCATGCAGAATCTGTCAGTCCGCACCGGCGCTCGCTTATTAAGCTACTTTAAACTGTGACTCACTCGTCGTGGGTGGGTGGGCGTTCTCTTCCAATACATTGACATCTGGAGTTCATAGTATGCTTTTTCTGATAGCTTTTCGTCTGATGCGTTAATCCATTAATCAAGCTGAAGTTCATCCAACGGGTTTACAAAGCGGAGTGTATGCGTCTCGCCCCGCCAGCCGGTCTCGCTAGACTTCGCTTTTACGCACGCATTCAGAGGTTTGACGCTGAGGGAGTTGGGGGTGGGATTGCTCGCAGCTGTGTGGAAGGGGTGCGTTGGGGCCACTGAGGCACTTCATAAGGTGCAAGGTTTAGCTTGGTAGAAGTGACCCCATCAGCAATCGCGGGACACTTTCTTTAAGCTGCTTTTGCCACAAGTCAGACTCACACCGCTAACGTAAAGTCTGAAGGCAGCAGGGAATGACTAGCCAGCGTGGAATGCTGTGTGATTCAGCATGCCAGTGTTTCACCATTTACAAAGGCTTTGTTTGCTGGGAGTATTTGAGTTGTTCATTTAGTTTGCGTGTACAAGTGGGAAATAAACAAACCGACTCAAAGTCTGGTTTCAAATGGGATGATTTAATCTTTGCAGCACTGTTTCCAACATCATGGTCAACAAACATTAGGACATAAACTTCTCCAAGAGGTTCAACTTCACTCAGAATACAAGTCCAAAAAGGTCAAAAGCAGCAGAGAAGTTTCCATTGGTCAGTCAGAACAGTTTAGATTGTGTTGTATCTTAGCAGGATGCCACCATGCATCAAAGAGGCATGGACGTCCAAATAATCTCCGTGGATGTGAAATGTGTATTTGTAGTGAGGAAAAACTGGCTGTGAAAAAACAGCCATGTTGCTGTTTGTAATTACACTTTTGCCTCCATCGACAGAAATGTAGAGACTTACTGCAGTCAGCTTGAGAGGAAACTTTGACTACAAGTAAGTTCTTTGTCGGGAGCAGTTTTTGGGGAACCACATCCAGATTTCAGTCTAGATTTCCACATTTTATATTTCATTTATTAAAAGTAAATGCATCACAGACGTATTTTTTAAACCGGTTTCTGTGAGAAAAAAAAACAGTGTCACTACTGTATATAAAAAGGAGCAAAAACAGCTGTCATGCTGCACTTAAATGCCAAAAACATAAATCACCTTTGGATGTGTTGAGTTTCACCACTTTCAACTTATTTTTAAACCTTTTTTTTTTGGGGGTGGGGGGGGGGGTGGGGGGGGGTGGTGGTGTTGACATCACCAAACAGAGAGATAAGAGCATAAAACACTCAAATCAACATGACAGTGGTGTGTATGCCAAGAAACATTAGACCCAAACACTAAAACCTGAAAACAGGTTGATATGGAATGTTGTTCCAGAGGTTTCTCACAGATGGTAAATTATAAGGAGAAGAAAAATGATACGTAAATATCCAAAATTTCTTCTTTTTTTGCAAAAGGCACTGCCTACTTCATATGAGCATTCAGCATGCCCGTCAGTGGTGCAGCACTGAAGTTAAGACATGACATTAGTTAAAATATACTCTTCACTGGGGCACATTTGAAGCTGCCTTCCCAATAATAGTTTATATAAAAAAAGACACAGCTGAAGGAGAACAAGCACATAAATAAATAAAGCTGTCTGTACATCAGATGAATAACGTCATACATACAGATTTAAGTTGCAGCGTGACTTCGTGCTCAGATTACTGATTCACATGAAAGCACTTGAGTGAGAATGAATGGAAAAAAATAAATCACACATGTAGCTCATTGGCTTTTAGAAATGTTAAAGACACTAGGCTCAAACCTTTCGAGTGCAGGTGTAAACAGTAAATAAGGCTGAAATCTATTCTTAGAAAATGAGCGGTAAAAAAATATTCGTCAGTCTTGCTCCCTGGAATTCTTTCCCTGTTACATGTTTTCATTCAAAACATCTGTTTTGCATTTCAAGAGAAAAAAAAGGTAGAAAATATATCTATATATTTATATCCTTTGGTTAGGGAAAGAAACCAATAATCTATACTCGCCATTCAAGTAAATGTGATTAAGGAAATCCATAGTTGTGAGATAAAAAGCAGTCAGATCAATAAATATGAAGAACACATGCTTACCCCTGTCAAACCATCTTGCATCCCTCTGAGGTTCGGGGTGCTATTCTAAGGCAGAATTATAAACATTGCGATAAATAATATTTACATGTGTCACGTTTTCCTCGCGTGTGTAACATAGCAGTGGCTATGATCAGATGCCCCCTCCCCCCTAAGAGTTCTGCTTACACCGCTGTAAGGTTGTTTGTTTTCTGAAGAAACCCCACATTGTTGTTATTATTGCACAAATAAAATACACATTCAATGTGCAAGCAGGAATAAGACTTGACGTGAGACAATGCGACCAGAATAGCTCATAATGCACTTTATATGTGGATGAGTCTTTTGGACCTGCCGGGGTTTGAGTGGATCGGCTGGACTGGTCCGACTGTGTGGGGGCAGGATGTGGGAGTTCAGTGTGAGATGATATGGAACAGTTGGCTCAGAGGAAGACGAGTGGGGGGAAAAAAAAGTGTTATCAGAAACACGCAAACAAAAAGGAAGTACAGTGAGATGAGAAGAAGGCTTGACATGAAAGGAAAGAGAGGATGAGGCTCAGTCCTGCAGCAGGCTCTCCTCAGACATCCACCCCAGCGAAGGAAGAGGCTGGACACGTCTGGAGTACTTCAGCTGCAGAAGGTCGCCCACTTCGCTGATGACTTCCAACGCCTGACAAAGCAACAAGAAGATTGATTTTAATCCCAATCCAAAGAGACTTTATTTGTTTTAGCCTGAACCAAATGAAGACTTTTGACATGTCAGAGGAGCCTCCGAAACCAAAAGGTGAACAGAAGGCTCGCTATAAAAACCACAACCCAACGTAACCCCCCCCCACTTCTTTCCGCCAGAGACTATCAGCGTTGCAACACACTGCAGGGCACCTGGAAACAATTTACCTTCCTCATGACCTTTTTCTTTTTTTCCCCTCCTCTGATTCCATGGTTTGAGAAATAGTGAGGGCTGGCTTTTCCAAAGACGGAAAAAGCGGCTCCTCCATGTGTTCTACAAAAGCAGGCTGATGCCCTTCAAATGGATTATTACATACGGTGCTGACATGCTCCTCACTAAGATGAGTGAAGTGTCTTTGGAGAAACACAGCAGCTCAAATAAAAATCAAAGTCTGAGCCATGCTGTAATCTTTAAAGACAGCGTGGCCTTCTAGGTTATTTCATAAAACGCATGCTGGAAGCTTTTATTATTATCCACCAGGTACACACACACACACACGGACAAAAAAAGAACATAAATCAGTCAGTCAGCAAGCAGATCTGGTTGAAGACCATAGAGCTTGGATCCATGGTAAAACAGTGGAAGCTAATATACAGTCCTCACATGTGAGCTAGCCTGTATGAATTGAATCCAGCAGGGAGAGAAACAAAGCTTACTGTATCCAGCATGTCTCGGGTGTGTGCAGCCGAGACGCAGAAACGCGCTCTCGACTCAATGATGGGAGTCGCCGGGAAGCCTACGACGACTGTCCCGATGTTCCTTTTTAACATTTCGCGGCCAAATGCCCTGAAAAGCAAAGATCAGATAAAGATGAAGATGCATGCTGCCACGTTTTCTCTTTTAAATCATTCATCTTAAAAATGGGAGGTTAGTTAAAATGAGAAGAAAGTCTACAATGTGCCCAGGGGTAAGCGTTTGATGGGATAACAGGATAAATCACATACCCGATTTTGGCAGGCATGTAGAGCATCATGGGCACGACTGGCGAGTCATCGTTGCCGTAGATGATAAAGCCCATGTCGCGCAGTCTCTTGCGGAAGTAGGTAGTGTTGTCTGAAAGCTGTCTGAGACGATTAGCACCTAGAAAAGGTAAAGAAACAGTCATTTTAGAAGAAACTTTTCTTTTTCATCTCCAATTTGCTGACCACAAATCACCTAAACAATTTCACACCAGCTCTAAAAGACCAAACACTTTTTAGATCTTAGCCCTTTAAATCCCAGTTTGCTAATTTGAATTACTGCGTTACGAAACCTGAATTATTTTTGAATAATAAATAATAGGGGAACAGATATTTGGTTGTAATTCAAGTCTTGGATATGTCAAAGACCAACAGTAAAATTGATTTGGTTGCATTTATAACTCTTATGTAATGCCAGCTACTCCCTCTGGTGACGTTCGTGGCTGAAAATGTCCCATTAATTGCACTTAAACTAAACTTTTTTATCTCACAGTCATTACAGTTTAGAAACAACCATTTATCAACCCTTCATTCGTCAATATCAGAATGTAATTTAGAAGAAAAGTAGTGATGACATTTTTACTTTTTTCCACCAGGTTCAAATTGTTTCCTTTTATAGAGAGCTGCAGAAAATTCTTGTATTTTTGCCAGAGATATTATTGGGTCACAGGACCAACAATACTGGTACCAGTATATCCCTACTAAAAAGAAAAGTTATTAAAAAAATTATTGCCAATATCCATGACACAGCAAAAATTATCAACCTTAAAAAACACACAACACAAAAAACTAAACATTGAGGGAAAATATTTAAAAAATGCCTGAGAGGGGCGTAGGGGTTAGTTCCTTTGTTGCACTTTGAAACCCTGAGTATTTGCCAGTCAACATCTCACCTCCCATGGCGCATCTACACAGATGGCTTTCACTAAATTTGCCTGATGAGACCTCATTTCATCACTTCTCTGTGTGTGTGTGTGTGTGTGCAAAGTACAAATAATGGTCATTTTCCATTCTCCCATGTTGCACCTGTCTGAACAGGACAAATATGTACATAATCTCACACAATCCAGTCAACCTATCAGGATGTAATCAGCCAAAGTGAGACCGCATCTGTGAGAAATTTTCCTGGTTGTTATTTATGCAAGAAAACAATATTCATGTACAACAATTTACATGCAAAGAGAAATAATAAATCAAACTTAGACTTGCTCGGAAATATCAAACAAAACAAAAAGGAGCAAAACTCTGCTAATAAGATGATGTATTTTACTATCCCTCGCATTTATTTGGAGACAGTCTTTGAAGGCAAACAATGTTCCTTCAGTTTAAGGTCAAAAGGCCGAAACTAAACAGACATCAATCGCCACGTGTCAGTCTGATGCTCGCTGTGGATTCTCTCGCTCGATCCTCAGTCCAGAGATAGCATCTTAACCAAACAAATAACCATATGCAACACAGTGCCAACAGCAACACACATCTGCCTGGCTGAGCTCAGAAACAACACTGCTTCAAAGGAAGCTGAAGCACAACAAAGTCTGGCATCTTATTTATCCACACTTTCCAAGAAGTCCACAATATCACAGAGTCTGACTGATATTTAGCCTTTCACAGACCTTTGCCTTCTTTTCAGCTCATAAATAGCATAATTCATCTTCCCATGTCTTATCGAAATTACATTTAAAGCAGCTCTGTGTCTCCTGCTCATTCCTTAGCAACGTGAAGAAAACAATAAACCTTTAGTGGGCAGCTCAGCTGTCACTTCGACTTTGTGTCAGCATCTGAATCTTCAAAGGCTGGAATTGCAAACAGCGACAGGGCTGCAACCAATCAGACTGTCACTGTTGCTCTTCTACAGGGAAAACGCACTAAGCCAAAACTCAGGCTGCAAGGTCAGCTGGTCTGGCTTTCCCTTCTCAGAAGTGATATGAAGACAAAATGCAACATAATAAAAGATTACCCCAGGAGTCGTTATCTTTGCAATCAACTGAATGGCTGAGGGGCAATGTAACCTGATCGTGCATCGGCTTTTGGGGGGAGAAAGGATCAGAGCAATGGGACACCGCCCTCCAAGAATAACAAGACTTTGTTTTGCAGTTGTGTGTGCAGAAGAGTCCAGCTGAGTTTGGTCTGCACAGACTGCAGGTCCTGAGCACCATGCTGCTCAGCACCTACAGTGTGAAGGCAGAGAAACACACATGTGAAAGTGATAAAGGCCATATGTAGAAGCCTTTCCATCAGTCTGACCTAAATCTGACAAAAGTAAGGGAGTTCCCACTACTGTTTTACTCTCTTTAAAAAAAATGAACCACCTAAAACATAAAGAAAAGAGAAGGCTTCTGTAGGAGTTTACAAAAAGCTCTTCAAACATGCAAAACCATACAACTTACCCACTGCCACAAAGAGTAAGCTCATGACACTGTCACATAATTTAGCTGTATGAAGGCAATTGTTCAAATATCCATTAGCTAATTGATAAAGCTGCCCAACACTCTTATCTGCTGGTACTCCGGACTCTGACACCAGTCATTGTTGAATAGCTATATGAAAAAGGTCTGATGTAAAGAGTCAGCATCACTCATGCACAGAAGCTGGGAGAAACTGCCAGTCAAATCTGAGTAATAGATCTATACTGCCATCATGTGGTCAAACCCAGTACACGCAGAAAGGAGAACAATTCTAGTATTGTGAAATTACCAGTAACTTCAAAACCTGTTCTGAATCTTGGGTTATTTCCAAATAAACATGGAAAGCAAACAGACAGACAACCTGAACAACATGACATCATGTATAAGCTAAAGCTAAACACTGACACTGTGTGCTGTGTGGACCATAAATGTCTCTGTTTATCATATAGTTACATAATCAAGAAAAAAACATGGTGGATTGTGTTTAAAGCTGCTGACTTGGCCTTCTGGATGAGTGCCAGGGCTTTCATTATGACATTTATTGACTTTGAGTCTTTGTGTTGCTTTTGGACACATACCAAGCGACGTCCCGTCTTCTCCCATGATGATTTTCATGGAGGTGATTATCTGCTGAGCCACAGGAGGGGACATAGAGGTGGCATACAGGGCACTGTGGGAGTGGCAGCGCAGGTAGTCGATCAGCTCCTGAATGAGAAATTAACAGTTTTGCCGCTGACGTGTCAATTATAATACTATCAATAATAAATAGTAGTAATGAATATTTATTTTCATCAAACAGAATGATTCCTTCTTACACTTTAACTAAATTAATGAACTAAAAAGTTCTGTCCTTTGTCAGGGATTACATGAACGATTTAAGTGAAAGTTTTCTAATCTAAAAATATTTCCTTTAATACACAACTCAGTTATTTTCCCAATGAAAAAGAGAGAAGTGCTTTAAATGTGCAGAGCGTTCCGGCGTTTGCATTCTTTCCATTTGCTTTTTCTTTAACCTTATCTGGCTGAAGTTGCACAAAAGATTGACTTGGTTGCACCTTTACTCTGACTTAAAATGAAAGCATGCACTGATTAAATCCTTCCCAGTAAAAACAGGAAGCTGAATTTCTTGTTACGGGTAGACATTGTTGAGCAACAGCTGCAGTAGATGACACACCAGGAGCTGGAAAATTGCTCAAGCTCCAGAAGACGAGTAAGAGTTTCTTCCATTGTAAGTCAGTGTATCTCAGTATTTCTCCTACAACGGATGTTGTAGGAGAATGTTTCGCTTTTTATTTCCAACTTCTCACAAACCTTTTTGCCTCCGATGTATCCACCAGCTGCTCCAAAGCTCTTGGTGAACGTTCCCATCATGATGTCGACATCTTTGGGATCCAGGCCAAAGTAGTCCACAACTCCTCTGCCGTTGGGTCCAAGGGCACCGATACTGTGAGCTTCATCCAAATACAGATATGCCTTGTAGCGCTTCTTCAGAGCGATGACCTCAGGTAGACGCACGATGGACCCCTCCATACTTTGGGATTTAAAAAGAATAAAAAGAAATCAGATAATAATAATTTGACTGCCTTTATCTTTCTGACAATACTGGCTTTGTTTGTTGTACCAAAAAAACAAACAGCCTACATGAGAAATTTCAACTCATTGGAAATCAGCTGGTTATTGTTTGTATAAGGTGGGCAAAACAAGAAGCACTCTTTATTTAAGCAACTGAAATATTTGCTTTACAAAAAAAAATCTTGAGAAACTGAAACTCAGTTAACATCACATTAAAGGCCATCGATTCTGTCTGAGCCACACAGATCAATACACTCATTACCCTGATGTTAATTACAAGGAACATGGAGGGAAACATCCTGCTCTCAGGGGAGTCAGCACAATTTAAGATGACAATAATTTGTTCTTTCTATGTAGGAAAAAGAAAGAAGTGATATAGGAGATGTGAATTTGCGACCTGTATCCTCTGTCACCATAGAATCTCTTTTGCAATCAGCATGCACAACGGATGTTCTCCCTCTGAACTGTAATGTGTGCAATATCGTTTCGGCTGCAGTGTAAACGCGCCCGACAGTTTTACTGCAAATGAGTTTGCTGCAACAGTAAAGACGGAGCACTGCTCCCGCCGTAAAAACCTCCAGCCTCCAGTTTAAAACACCAATATATTTGCACCATGACCTACGTGTGTGAAATGAGTTCTGCACGGACAGCAAAAGCAATGTCATGGAAGAGTCTAGCTTTGCTAATATTAGCTGTTTGATACTGGCTGCGGGCCAGTGTCAAAACAAGGAAAGAAGGCGGAATAACAGGAGCATTGTGGGCGTTTTGGAGAAGCTGAAAGTGTGTACCTGTATATTCCCTCCACCACAATAAGAATTTTCTTCCAAGGCCTGTGGGTCCTGGGCTGCCCATGGACGATGGCATCCCTCAGCAGCTTCTCCAGGCTCTGCATGTCTACAACACACAAGTTAGTGAATAAAAGTCGATGAAAGTTTAATTTTAAAAATTATAATTTTTTTTATCTACAGAATATGACCATTTTCTTTAACGGGGTGTGAATATTTTATGAGCCCAATGAGACAGATTTCTCAGAGGTCAGGCAGTCTTGGTTACATGCTGCAATCTTAGTTTTGATCTCCAAGTGGTGGTGTTTGGTGAACGCCTATGTTTTTTTGTTTTTTTACACCACACCCACGGCTGTGTGATTCAATACAATAAGTAAAAAGACAAAACGGTAATGAGGAAAATCCAGATCTGTGTAACTTGAGTCAACAAGTTAAAGAGAGACAGTTGGAGTTTTGTTAAAGCAACACAAACCCCCGTTATAGCTATTACTACCCATTTGCGTACAGTCAATAACAGTAATTATTTGTAAGCGTTGAAAGAGCCATTTTTATCCAGAGTGTTTAGGTTCTGCTTGTTTTGAGGAAAAGATTAGATCCGAGCAGAATTTCTTTGTATGAAACAGGAAGAGATAAGGCCACCCACTGTTGTGTTTGAAGACCCGGATTGTGGAACCTGACAGGCGAGCACCCAGCACCAGTGACGTGTGATTCAGCTCATCACTCAGGATGAGACAACCCTACAAGAAAAGGACAAAAAAAAAATCTCAAACAAACTAAAAGGACTTCACACATGCTCATAGATTAAACCAGTTCCTAAATGACACACAGCAGGGTTTTATAGTTTCTATAGAGCTTTTTTTATGCAAGATTATGCAGGATTTCACAAGCTGGAGGGTTTACTGTAGTGTTGAGCGATTACTCTAAAGCCAAGCATTTGGTTATTCTTCCTTGAGAAACACAATGTGTCTCCACCCAGAGTTCAACCCAAGTCAATTTGACATTCTTTACATGACACTTTGACACTGCATGTAAAGTCAGAAACAATTCATATGTGCAAAGACAGAAATGTTTACTGAGTTAGAACATTAATATTTTTGTCCTTTTGAAACATGTTTTCAATCTGCTCAGACATTTTAAATCAAGTATTTATAAAAAAACAACAACTAACAAATCAATGAAAGTAACTGTGTATATTAGGTGAGCCCTCTATCTCTTTCAATTAGCTAATAAAAAAAAGGCTGTGACTGTTTTACAAACTGTGGAAGATTACAAAACAGCTGATGATCACCCATAAAATGCACAAACCATAAGCAGGCAGATACACAGCATATTTACAGCAGCACACCCAGCTTAATTAAAACACACCTCACCATCCGCTTAGTCTCTACATTCTTTTGGTTAAAGTATAATCAAGCTTGTTACACAATACAGCATAAATGCTCTAAGATCACAAGGACGTGAGCGAGTAGAGAAGCAACGTCCACATGTGAGAATTTATGAATTTATGAACCCTAGAAACAAAGAAAGCTAAATGACTCAAAGCTTTTCCCAGTATTCTCTCTGTCTGTGTACTTTGTTTTTCCCTGCTCGTTCAGGAAATGTGTTTTCCAGCTCACAAGGCTCATTGACGGAGGCCTGTCGGCTCAGATTTCTACGTCCTGTCAAAGCAACACCGTCTATGGAAGAAAACGGCACATAAATGCTGCCGTGTAGGACTAGCAAGGGTTAGAACAGTAAATGGGTCTAACCAAAAATCCATCTCTACTTCTCTCCGCTGAATGTTTTGAAAGCTTGTACCGGATGCTAGCATACTGGAGAACAGCCAGAACTCTTCAAGTTTGGCAGAACTTTTGAAAACATCTCATGTTTTCACTTTACTCAGGAAGAGGTGTTTTCATTTCTCAGCAGTGAACGTGTTAATGGTGGCAGCAAACAATTTATAGTACAGGAACAATGTGCAGATATAAGCACAGGCAAGGACATGTGTAATGCTCAGGAAACGGCAAAGAACAAAAGGAAGTGAGTTGCATTCCTTACCTTTCCAGTGAGGACAGGGATGTTCATAGAGTTGGTTGCAAAGCCCATGCCAAAGACCATTGATGACTCAACACCCAGAAACCTGGCCACCAACTTCTCCAAATCCTCATGGATGTCTAGGTTCCCTGAAAATGTCAAAACTTGGTTTTAATCTGGCTTCTCGTCTGCATTTGATTACTTATTGTGTCATCATAGGATATATATTTATCTCCCACTTATAGCAGTTCATGTAAGCATTTTTCCCCTCAATTAAATGTAGCGCTAACCCCTGTGGTAAAAAGAAAAGGTTAAAAGTGAAATATTTTGTTTTAAGAAAGTATCTTTTTTTTGTTAAACTGGGCCAGTACGGAATAAGTACTGTGCTGAAATTCCATAATTCCCACAACTCATCCATTTTACAGTAGTAATTATTCAGTCCTTGACAGCCACATTAGTCTGTGGCTTTATCAAAACAACCTCAAGCTGCAACAAAAACAGGCAGAGCAAATGTTTAAACAGCATTCACCTGTAACACCCTTCATTTTATTAATCATAAAAGCCTTGCTTACCCATTTCACAGCGGGTGCTTCCAACTCCAGCTCCGTACAGCTGTGTGGCTTCAACAGCAGCGTCAGCACAAGCTCCAGTGTTTTCAGCAAAGCCGAGGTAGTTGTATGAGCCCATGTTGATAACGTCCTTCACAACTTTACCTGTGTGCCTGAGAGAAAGTAAGAGTCACACACAGAAAATTGACTCCTTGACTCAGGGTAAACACAAACGATTATCTGTAGTATGCAAGCCTGCCTGCTCTGGTTGCTTAGCGACTCTCTTATTTACTACTAAAAGCGACCCTTTGACTGCCAGAATTACTATGTTGATAACATACAGTACACACAGTTTACCATGGAGAAGAAACCCAGCTGCATGGTAGATACTTCAAATACCAAAGTGATAAACTTGTAAGAGTGTCCAGAGAAACATCAATGAATTCTCCTCATTTTATTTAACTAGTTCATATGAAGCCCAGACTACTTATCAATTGAATAAACTTTCATTGTTTTGCTTTTAAATATCAGTAAACCTACGCAATTCTGGGAAATCATTAGTTGAAGTAATCGCAAAAATACATTATTTTGCTTTAGCTTTCTTTCACAATCAGATTATGGGCATGCTGTTGTCGTCATCCCCATGTTAATAGTTTATCATATGCCATGTCTTTATGGGACAGTGTCATTTCAAGAACATATGACAGATACCGGTGCTTTCAAAATAGCCCTCTGAATCACAGCTTACGTCACGCTTATCAGAAATACGAGGTCTGCATATGACCTCACGAAAGCAATGGGTGTTGTATGATAGTTGAATCATCTCAATCCAAAACAAACAATTAAAATCCTACAAAGAGTCTTTTGACCAGTTGTCCATGTTGGAACTTAGAGAGTAATGCTGAAATCTGCTTTGAGGGAGGCTTTTTAACTAACTGTTTAAAGTGGAGGAGGAGAACCTGAATGTTTGCCAACTTTGGCTCACAATGAATGCAAGGTCATGAACTACCACAACACAGAATCAAAAAGCACTGATAAGATCACACAGAGCAGATACGTTATTAGAGCATGATATGATATCTGTCAAATAAAACAAATAAATAATATATTTATGTAACAAATGCACATAAGTACACAGCCCTGAGATAAGAAAGACCCCTAGATTCATCATTTAATTCTGAGTGAACATAGACATAAAAAATAATAGATAATTTGGCTGACTGGTGCTGTATGCACAGGGAACAGAAAACACCAATAATCAGACACAACGTAGCAACCTACTCAAATGTCCAGTTGTAGTTGTGAGTAACTCTCTCCACCAAGTCCATCTTGGCACCAGGGACGCTGCAAATAGGTCGGTTCCAATTGTCTCGGATCCTCATGTACAAGTTCCTGGTGTAAAAGTTCTCAAAGTCCTGATAGAGAGGAACAAAATCCTAGTAAAGTGAAAAAAGAGAAAACAAAGATAAGATTATTCCTTCATATCATTTTGAAAGTTCACCATTTACACAGAGAAACATTTTGTCTGTACGAACAAGTCCAATGGCCAACATTTACCAGATAAATTAGGTGTGAAAGTAAACGCAACAAGACATGCTGCCAGCTAATGATGCACAAGGACATCACACTGTCACTGTAAATATAAAGCTCTATCTTAAACAAACCCATGTTAGCTAACTTAAAAGAAAAAAATATATGCAGCATTTTTTAATAAGATAACAAGTTTGCCAAATGCAGTCGTATCTACTTCGCTGTTATCATCAAAAAGTCGAATGTGAACAGCCCATTACCTTCTGCTCCTCTCTCTCACTAGCTACGTGGCACTTCTCAATGTTCCAGTGGCGGAGGGAGTCTCTGAGGTAGCCGAAGATGGTGAGGATGCCATAGCCCATGTAGGTGAGCACGGCAACCAGCAGAGGCGTCTCCTCAAAGGACTCCGCAAAGGGCTTCTTATACAAATTGGAATTACGCGGGACATTTTGGTTCTGGGAAAGAGTGAAAGGAAAAGGTTATGATCACGAGTACGAAGGTTAAATACTTAAATACTGCCTCAAAACATAAAACCAAGACAAAGACATAAAACATATCCGAGACCAAAATACATTTTCATATAAAACCAATTTGTTCTTTGAAAAAAGGTAATGTTTTACCTATACTTGAGATCTAAGTCTTTCATCCTTAAACTAAAAAAAGACCAAATTGAAGCATCACAAGACATTTGGGCAGATTTCCTTGTAATCAATTAAAGGCTAATAAAGGTTGCAATCAACCACTTTACTTGTTAATTGAAAGTGAGCCCACTCATAAGGCCCTGAGGACCAGGAAAGGAGTAAAACAAAGGGGAATAAATCAAGAATATTCTATGAATAGCAATACTGATCCTGAATCACATGACCTTATTTATGTAGTCACACTGAGGTAGCAGCACAAAACAAAACAGCAACATAATTCAAAGCTAAACTATGTGACATTAGTTGAGGAGAGTTACTCATTACAGGCTTTGCTCTGCAGCTTAGCAACTGCTCCTCATGTGACCAGTCATGCTTCTCCAAGAAATACCTCCGAGCAAGACTAGGAAACAGTATTGTGTGTGTGATTAAAATCTGTTCCACTGGTCCCCCCTGAAAATGAACTTGAAGACTGGCAAGCCAGTAGCCACTTCATGTGGAGAACACATTTATAACCAAATACATTGTGGCTCTGCATAATAATGAGCTAAACCACAGTGGCTAAATATGGTTTGTTTGACATTATATTTGCTCTCCCAAACCGCTGGTCAAACAAAAACTGAAAAAGCAGGTGTGCCACCCTTTTTAGGTGCCACAGAAGTAAAATGGTCCCCAGCTTGCTCTGCAGCTCAGCGGATAAAGATCATATTACATTGTATACACAATAAGCAAAGCTCATGTTGTAAGCATAAAGTGTATGGTTCACATTAAGCGAGAGGGAGCAAATCTCTCTACAAAATGCTGATTCAATGCAAGGCTACTTTAAACCAAATGATTACCGTCTCTTCTCCTCTAGCTGAAAACTGTTCCCATTTCCAACCATTTTTGATTAGCTTTAAAGCCAAGGGACCAGGTTGCAGAAAAAATCTTTGACCAATGCTGAACCAAAGACATGTAATGATAAATTAGACCAGATATGAGTTAATCTGCAGCACATTCACAGCTCTAAATATTTACTCTCAAGTCCTACCACATTTTTCTGGTGTCTATTCAACTTCTCAGCCACAGAATCTGGAGTAAATCTGTTGGGTGTTGAAATCAGCGGGTCTACATCTCAGAGCTATGGAATGTGATGTTTTCTTTAGTGTTCATCAAAAACTGGGAGCAAAAAAAGATTGTTAACAAATACAAGTACCTAAACCTCAACTATACAACCACATACATGTAAATTTTAGGGGGCAACTCCAGCCTCGGAGGTGCCACACCCTCCAAATACCACTAAAGGTGACATGACAGCTCCCAACCCTATTCTGCCTCTAGGTACACCTCCTTCAATCCAATAGGATTTTGGTTTTCTTCGAACCAGAGTCTGCAAACAGAGACCTGCCTAGCTTCACCACACATAGCAGGGAGACAACAGGGTGTAAAGTTACAACAACAAAAAAAAATCACCACTACAATCAACCCCGATCAGGTGGCATAGTCACCAATCACGTTTAAACCACATGTGGCTTGTGTAACATTCAGGAGAATGGGCTAAACTATTAACGTAAAGTTAAACAAATAGTAATTATTACATTATTACTTATTAATAAGCAACAATAGATGCGGTATTAACTTGGGTGAAACATTCAATGCGGCTAAGGGAAACATTTCTTTCTGGTATTAAATCGCCCCTTCATTTAAAATGATGGGCGTGGAGTTTAACGTAAGCTAACTATACCAGCTAATTATATTAATGTTAACGTTCACTCGTGAGACGTTTTCATAGGGTTGGCTCAGATTTTCCGTATGCCCGCTGAGAAAAAAGCCCCCACTACGACCTGCTAGCCACAACACAGGAAAACTGTTAATTTCAGTTAATATTTACAACATTAATCTGAAAATATGATGCTAGCGTTGTTGGTTTCTGCCCTACACCCCAACCCAGGCCAATATTTGACGGTTGGGCCTTACCTTCTCCTTGGGGCTATGATACTTGTGTGGCTGTTGAAACTGGCAGCGGTTCTTCACGAAGCCATTTTTACTCGCATTTTTCCCGTTTGAGGTCCGGTGGCAGATATCTCCATTTAGCAGCTTGGTCGCGGAGCTTTCTGTCATTTTCATCGGCCGGCTGCGCCTGGGAATTTTACTCAGTGCCACAACTTGTGTAACGTTAAACGTGAAGTCGAGGGAGAGATGTGGGGAAGACGAATTTAACGCCCACTCCGTACCAAGACCGCACGAGCTTGGCGGAAATCCACGCCCCTCACTGGTTTATTTGGCCAATGGTGTCACGTTAGTACAAAGATCGTCTCTTCATATCAGATGAATAACAAATACAAATAGTCTACGTTAGCTTTTTTATTTTTTAAGAAATATCTAAAAAAGTACAAAACGAACATTAAAAGTACTCACTATGCAAAACATTGTGTCTGTGTGTTGTTTTCTTTTTGCACGTTATCCATGATTCAGAATGCAGATCTTGTTGTTTTTCGTTCTACAAACAAAATTTATAGGAGAATGAGAGCTTTTACCTTATTGCCATATCTTTGCTGGGCGTCATCCTCTCAATCGCGTGGGACGTCCTGAGGCCAAGCCCTAGGATATAACCTAAAGTAACCTTTGCTCAAGCCACCTGAGTAACCTTTTCCATTGACGCTGTTCTTCGCCTGAACTGGGAAGACAGATAACAAGCATAAAATGCTATCTTTAAAGCCTATGGTGTCTCCCATAATAAAAATAAAGATATGGAAATTGGCAATTGAAAAGTCTATATCGATAGTCAGTTTACATACATCTCTCAGGAGTTAAAAACAATAGTTTAAGATCTAAAAGAGTGCATGTTTTTTAATCATAATGTGGCTTTTCCATCTCCCTATTGGCATTAAGTAAACAATACATGACAATTTTCATACCATACAATGGTGTGAAACCAGTATATTTTGCATGTATCTCTTTAATTGTGACAGACCTTTCCCAGATAGAAAACAAATTTGGCATTGACTTACAGCGTTGACTAAATGTGAGTGTATCTACCAAAACTCAGCTACATGAAGACCAATGGAATTTGATTCCTGTTCGACTTTATGAAAAACATCAATTTAATCTTGTTGTGCCTCCTCGTTTTTAATTCTGGCTTCCTGTTTGTCAAAGAACTGACTTCAAAATCCTGCTGTTAAAGGAACTATACCTGATATTTTTTAAATCTTTCTAAGAAAAATGGTTTTCTACGTGGTATAGTATGTGGTAAAAGGGGTAATTTCATTACAATTAACGACTC
>JBBBVT010000024.1:5414244-5425947 GCA_037177035.1 Craterocephalus eyresii | reverse complement strand
GTCGAAAACCAAAAAACCGGTGCTAAGTCTGGCTCTGGCTCCGAACCAGCACTGGAACCAGGTCGGTCGAAAAGGGGATTTTTAGATGTACTTCCTGTCCTCTTCCTGTTTGCTAAATGCACTCTGGTGAAACGTGCCTAGTAGCACAGACCCTGCTGTGTTGTCCTATGTCTGTGATGGTGGGATTGTTTTCAAAGGAGCAGTATCCTTCCCTAATTATTTGCATGTATTTGTTTGTTGGCAAATCATTTTCATGTGTAAACAGTGAAGGTTCTTTGCTGGCAGTAAAACCATATCTAAATTTGTAAAAAGGTGTTTCTTCTGTCACCCTTCTAGATGGCACTGTTCGGCTGCAGAAAGGTTGAGCCTTGTCTTTTAATAGACCTGCAATTAGACAAGGTTACATAGGTGAAAAGGATAATAGTTCAGTAAAAAAGCAGAATCGGTGTCCAGCCCGGTGTTTCATTGGTGTCACATCCATGATTAAGACGATGACGATAACATCTGATAATTTGATTCTCTAATCAATTTTCAACCATCCTCTCAAGGTTTTAACCTTGAGTTGTGGATAATGAAACATCAGTCTGATTAGCTCTTACCAGCGTGCACAATGTCTGTTAATAACCAAGCTATTCCCAAAGTGATGGAGGTGATAAGGATCTGGCTATAACAACATCAAAGGGAGGGTTAAAAGGAGAAGGGACCTGCGGTAATTGGCACACACACTGCAGTCAGCTTTAATAATGACTAGTTCATTCAGATGATACAGAAAGTCTTACTAACGTAAAATGAACATGCAATTTATATGTTCATGGGTTTATTTTTCAACAGTTCACAGCTACGTCTGTTCACTGTGCTCACTTATGTTTTGCCTACAGAGAGAATACTTAATATGCAGTCCTTACAAATTTCAAGAGATCTGATGAAGGGACAAGGGATTAATTACTCGCATGATTTTAACAGCATCTATTTCCTAGTTTTACCAGTTTTTTTCCTTCTCCCTTAAAACAAACAAACAAAAAAACCCAAATTAAATTCCAGTAAGACAGAAAGATGCCTACAATTATGTGACCTCAAAATGGGTCAGGTTCTGGTGGATACTTTAATTCAGTATTCAAGCTGATGAATAGCTCATAAGCACTACTAACATTATCCTAAATTATATCTCAGTAATATTCTTGTGCTCTGAAGCTTTTAGTTTTGATGTTTCAAGGAGTTCATTTGATTATCCTTGTGTAACACAGCACCCGGGACTACTCTATGTGTAACTAAGGCATTACAAGCTTTTATATCCTGTGAATTATTCAGTTCCTCTAAATACTAAAAGTAGAGTGGGATTTAGACCTTTTTATCATTATCATTTATTATAGGCTATCTTGTGAGTAGTCTTTTGTTCAGCGTTTTTCTCCTGAAAAACCTGTTCCTTATATTCAGTAGCCGATACGAATGACACTCTCCCATTAAAGTGTAACAATTAAGCTGACAATATTAGCCCATGAAGTTCTTTCCTATAACACCTGTAATATTGAAATAATGTTAAGTGGATGTCTTTGAATTTACATTGAATTTTTTATTAATTTCTTTATTATTATAAATGTTTTTCAACCAAAGACAACAGAGTACTTCTAAGTTGTATATATTTTACAAAGTTAGTAATTTACTATGTAAGGAGTGCTTCTTGCAAGACTAAAATTAAAAAAAAAAAACCGTTACACTATGCCTAAGTGTTAGCACTCACAGCCAAAGGGCTATTTGGTTTAATCAAACACAGGTTTTAAATTGGAAAGCCACTAATTTGCAGTCCCTGCTTTACAAGTGAAATAAGAGCAGCTTGTTTGGCAAATTTTTTTGTTAACACACTGTAATAAGGCACACTGTATTGGAGTTTTAAAACTTTGACACAACATAAAACTAAAGAAACATTTGTTGGACTAAACACAATAGATGTAAATTCCATTAGACTTTACAAATTTGTAACATATAAGTGAAATAGCAACGATTGCTTGGCTAACATATGTTGTTACCATAATAAGCCGCCAGCACACAACAGTAGAATGCTAAAATTTAGTATTACTGTAGCAAATGCTCATTGCTTGATACACATCAACATTAGCATTCATTTACAGTTGTTTTTCTAAATTTCCGCTTTGCTTGATTGGCTTCCTTTTTTCACATTGTGTATCTAAAATGTTTTTTTTCCTTTTTTGAATCTCCAGTACTTTAAATGTAGCCTATAGTTAAAATTTTCAGGCCATCTATCAGTGATGACGCCTCTTTGGTCATGCCCTTGTCACTATCTGGAGTTCCACGGGTATTGTAGAGCTGCATGGCTCATAGAAAATAAACACAGGAACACATGAATGAAAGCAACTGTAATTATGCAGTAATTATCATAATTGCAACAGTACATTATGCAACTCAATTGTTAAGTGTGACAGACCTATTAGTGTAGATAGGAGTTGTTCTAAAATGTCACTGTGTACAATACTAAGGTATGTCGGAAGATAAACAAAGACGGAGGTTATTTTTGGTTCATTTAAAGGTACTTTATCTCTGCTGTACTGTAATCATCAAAGATCCTTTTAAATTAAAGGAAATGTCCTTCGACAGAAGTAAGGTCTTCCTGTTTCAAGCACTCTCACACTGTGTAGTGACGGGCCACAAGCGTCTTCATTTTCCATAATTGCAACTTACTTAAGTACAAATGACAAATTCACACAAACATATTTTTTATATTGTGAAAATGATAAAACCACTTTGCTGAATATGAACGTGGCCGTATCTATGTCAAGATTATTTCCCGGTTGGGTTAAACATTATTATAGATTCATAATTGAAGTGTCTCCGTATCACAACTGATGCTCATACAGGGATAGTCAAATGTCTGCTCTCTGTTGCAATTTCCCTGCTTTGATGCGATCTAATGAAATCATCAGGAGAATCAATTTCTCCCCCTATTCCCCCGACAGCCTATTAAGACCCATTGCTACAGGGAATCTTGGCAAGCTGCCATTTTTCATACTTCACTGGCATGTAAATGCGGTAAATAACAAATTATGAAATCACAATAGTACACAAATAACCATATAAATGAGTATTAACAAATATTTGTAAGAAATTATGCTTACGCACAGTGTATTTGGATGTCAAGACCTGATCAATGACCCATAGCCCTCCAGTAGTTCCTTTATCTTTTCAGTGACTGCGCGACAAGATTTTCATCACTGTCTGAAACAATGCAAATGGAGTTAAAGTTAAAGATTAGACAATAAATGAAAATGTATTGCATCCCAAACAAGTGGGCAAGTCTACTGTATCCCACACCTCGTTGCAAGTTGTACCCTCTGCAGCGCTTTACTTAAATAAAGATATTGGCAGAGGCATCAATCAGTTCATGACACTGAAAAATCCCAAAGGAGTCGTGGTATGCTGTCACCACAGCTGGACAAGCCATTTTGGCAGTGAAGCAGGGAGGATGAATTCTTACTGACACAGCCATTAGAGATTGTTACACCTGTCTAGATCTTGCCCATTTAAAAAATTATCCACATCGGAAGCCACTCAGGAGAAGAGATCCCTCTCTCCAGGAATCAAGTGAGGCAGGCGTGGCAGACAGATTGACAGGCAGACTATTTCACAGAGAGCAGTAGAGTCTGTCCAGCTCTTGACTTTCAGTATAATGATGAATGAATTCTGGCTCTGCATCTGCACAGGTGAGGAACTAATGATGAATAAGTACCTGGGTGACATTGGACAGACAGGTTGCTCATGTGTGTACTGCTAGTGCTGAACAGAAGTTTGACTGATTAAATTTACTGACGATGGCTTCGTTTCCTGTATTAACTCAAGAAATTCACACCATGAGCCCTAAGATAATCTGCAGCTCGTTATGTGGAGAAAACATCTTAAAAGTGGGGACCCACTTGCAAAAGAATCAGGAAGTACAACTTCAAAGTGTGCAGATGACAGCCTTTCCGAAGATTTTTATAGCATCTACACAATTTACAGGGAAGAAGCCTACTCATTTTACAAAACCTTTTCTCACAACTTTCTAAATAATCTGCTGTCTCAATGGTGATAAGTGTATCTTGTAATTACCCAGTAGTTTGTTTTTAAGCTGCGCCACCTCATCAGCATGTTCAGTTGGAACTAATGTTCATTCAAAGAAAGTTGAATAGCAGTATTACTCACCTATCTCTGTGACTCATTTGAGTTAAAAACAAAACATTGTGAAAAAATACCCCCAAAACATTAAGAAAAACATGTATAACCATAAATTCAGGTCTGACATATCTGTATGGACAGAAGTATCTTCCCTGCAGGTGCCTGTCAGAGTGCTCTCAGTTTGGACAATCAGCGATAAAAACCTTGAGGGCCAGCAATGGAGGCTATTATGGAAGCAGTTCTGAAGTTGTTTTTTTCCCCATTATAGCAACCCAACACTTAAACATTTAATAGCTGCAAAATTAATGGTAACAGTACACTTTGACTGCATAATGAGACAGTTGTTTATGTTGTCATCACACCTGATGTCTTCTGTTACTCAGTACACTTCAGTCAACTACACAACAGTTCAGATTAATGTATGCTTTTGTTTAAAAAAAATGTTTGGAGGGTGGCAAAATGGAGGCTTGTGCTTAATGTAGAGAAAGCGAAAATTAGTTTTTACAAAATCAAAAGACAAACTTGATTTTGATGTTTGCATGTCTCAGGGAATAAGAATGAAATTACTTTCACTTTTAAATATCTGTTTGTTGTTTTTAGATGACAAATTGACTTTTAGACCTTACTTTGACAATCTTGTCAAGAAACTAGAAGAAAGATTGTTCTCTTAATCAGGCAACTTTGTTTCATTAATATATTTGTTTTTTATTTCTGAAAAATAAAAAAGGTTGTTGCTGTAAATGTTTTGCCGTTGTTGACCTATGGAGATGTATTTTACAGTACAAGACCACCAGTGCAACATCATTATGTATAGTGGATACCACTGCATGCTGCTTCAAGATTTATTACTGGGTATAAATTAGTTATGTGCTGATCGATACTCAATACCACTGATAACAGCTTGTATGCTCTAAAATCGATTTTTATGTTAGAATCTTCTTTTTACAGTCTATGGTTAGAATATTGTTATTTTAGTTATTTTGGGAGATAATGTAGTTATCGTAAGCAGGAACAAGGTGGAAAGTAAATTTAATAGAATATGTCTAAATTATATCCAGTTGGGAGGAACTACTTTTTCTTCCACCTCCCACATAGAAGGAGGAAATATTGAGCAGTGCAGCGCTGATGTTGGGGAAGTCATTTCTATCTGTCTGCTCGGTTTTTGTGTTTATGTATGATTTCCCCTCATTTTTTATGGCATTAAACATAAATAAGGTAAAATCTCTATGAGTCCATGGTGGAGTGAAAAGTGTCCCTGAGAGCAGCTCACATCAGTTCAACAGGTCTACATTTAGTCGGGATACTGCAGAGACAGGTGTCATTATATATCGATTAAAACATCCATTGTGGGGTTTTAACAAAAGGCTTAAATATATTTAATAAGATAAACAGATAATCAATGTTCAAATTTGAATAAACAGGTGGTTGACTGAATATATCAAGTATATTTTTATACACTTTCCTGGCAATTGCTGTACAAATGTAACTAAATCTCTTTCCCTTTAGTGATGGCTGCTTTCAAAGGGATTTTTCAAAGACATTAAGTTTTTGTACAAATTATCAGCGTCGCACTGGTATCGCTGATACTGGCTTGAATTTTACTTGGTATCACAGTATAGATCACAAACACATCACTGTATACTGAGGTTAGCTGGCTGTCCCTGCCCACTCTCTGGCTTTTTCACTGATACGTTTTAATCTATAAATCTATTATTGGACAGCTCCCTCCCTACCTTTGCTTTTGCTTTTTGTTTAAACACAACCAATCTGCGATGCAATGGTCTGTCTGTCTGCCTCAGTGCCCACAACTCGCACTGAATTTAAGAAAAGCAATAAAAAATCAACAAGTCAAGCTTCAGACCCTTGTTGGCCTCCATCAGCTTAAAACTCTTATAACAGGCATGTTGATGGGAGAAAAGAGATTGTGCAGGTGCTTTTTTACATAATATGCTTTAATCTGGTGAATACTCTTTGTTTAGACTTGTGCTTTAATATTGCTAACCTCCTGTTTGTGTTATGCTGAAACAATGGTCACACTATGCTATCAAAGAGATCATTTAGGTAAGAAATGGCCTAACGACTGGAAACCCTAACTCTAATCAGTCTTAGCCCTAAACTACCGGCCCATCAAAACACCCAAACTTTCTTTAGCTATGACATTAGTGGTATTGAATGTCCTTTTGTAGCTCCTTTAGTGTAGTTTGGTTTGTCAACAAACGTTCTGTTTGCACAGCCAAAGATGAGTGAATTCAGCTTTCTATAAATTTGCACAATTTACACTCCTCCCTGTGAACAATGACATTTTCTGAAAACAGTTTTTCGCCACCTGTTTCATACAGTTTCAATAACAATGTCTCAAAAGATTCTCAATACTTGGAGAATAAATCTCTGAGGAGAGATAGGAACTCTGTGCCCAACAACTTGGACGGGTCACCAGCTGCAGCAGCAGCAAAATGTATCACCAAACTTATTACTTCTCTGCCACTGAACAGAGAAATGAAGGCGAAGTATCACAAAAAGCATCTGAAAATAAACTAAGCTATCCTCCTGGAAGTCCACAGAGTTGAAAGATGTGCTGCAACAACTCAATATAGTTTATTATTTCTGGGTTTACTTGTAGAGCAGAGATAAGGAGTTATCCATCATGGCCTCTGTCGGCAACCTGAGGATTCCATTATGGCCCGAACAATATGTTCAAGGTTTACATCGAACCGCACACAAAAGCAATGCCAAAAAGCCAATTTCCTCTTACCTTCATGAATAAAGAATCTCATTCGTCTTCTTCTGTGCACATTTATAAAGGCAGACAACAGCTGAGAGGAGGCCCATTATCAAGTTGTCTTCAGCAGTCCTGTAATAAAATGAGACGGATGGAGGCGCATCTTTGCTGTTTTAAGATAGGAAACTTGTTAAATGGAAAAGCTTGGATTGATTGCGTCGACTTTTGCACTCTTGCCAATTTGCTTGTCTACTGCAACAACTTGTTTTTCATTTGTGAATCTAATAAGGCTCCTTTTATGATTCAGTTACACACAGCTGGTGTGTCACACTGAATGCTACACCAGTTCATCAGGGCGAATAGAAAAAATAAAGACTTGGCTGGAAATAAAAGATAAATAGATCAACTCAAAAGGCAAAATTTTCTACTAGAGCCTGTTTTTCTCAAAAATATTTGGCCTCATGCTAATAAAGAAGCATGTCAGCTTTTCTACGCAACTATAGGTCACTGCTGAATCACTCCGGAGCCACTGGGCTGCGACTGAATGAAGGATTAATGGTTTTTCACCAGGCTCCTCATTTGGAAGACAGGAGGCAGAGAAGCCCGACTGCTTCAAAGTCTTTCTCTTTTGGCCCAACAGGCGGTGAGAGCTGTGTTGGCTCTGATCATCAGCGGTGAAAATAACAAATCTAAAGCCATAATCTGTTGCAGTTTTATTTATTCATGCTCTGCTGGGGACATGTAATGCATTTACATAAATCAGTTACATCTTACTGTCATTTCAATGGCGAGCCACCATTACTATAGTAAATCTAAATTAAGAAGAAAATCCAAGATGTCTTGAAAAGGCCAACAAATGTGTCTCCTGACAGAGTCAGAGCCCAGTAATGACAAGCTGTTGGCAGTTTTTGGGACTTTTGTATCATTAAAAAGTTCCTAAAATATATTCAATTACTTATTCTTTCATGATCTTTGCGAAGCTGAAATATTTAGTAGCGTTGCACAATACAGTTCTGCTCAGCAAGTTTGGCTTTCAACACAAAGTTGTGCAGATTAATGGGTCACTTCAGGATATCCCATAAAATGTGTTTAGTTTGGATTAGATGATTAAGAGTAAGAATCATATTTCTGTATCACAGAAGATTTAACCTTGTTCAAACATTCTTCACACCCTGCACGTGTTATTTTATGTTTTGTTCAGGCGACCAAAACCATCCAAGACTCCTTGTTTTAATTTTAAAAAAATCTATATCTGCTTATTTGGACACATTGACGACTATTTTAAGTATTTGACACATTTCATGAGATGTAAACTCAAAGAGATAAGACTATGGGAGTATCTGGAAATCATTGGCTTCATTGTTCCAGATGCTTTGACATCTGCCAGTCAGAATATCGAGATACCACCTTGCTAATACAGAACATGCTGGGTTTGGAGTAGTTACATGTGAAACCCTCTTAGTTTATTTCTTCCATGTCACATGACTTCAGTAGCCTATGGGATGTCACAATGATGGTGCTAGTGTAAGTGATGTTGTGAGCTTGATTTATTACAATTACATTTTGTTTTTATTTATTTCCTGTACCACTTATGCAGAGTTGCTGGAGACTATCCATGCAATTAGCAGGCGAGAGGCAGGGTACGCCCCCTCACAGGGCCAACACAGAGACAAATAACCATTTACGCCCACACTCACTCCTAGGGAGAATTTAGTGACTAATTAACCTTTCATGCATGTCTTCAGACCCAAGCCAAGGCTCATACTGTGAGGCTGCAGTGCTAACCACCACACAGTCCCACATATTAATTATATTAAATGTAATAAATATCGTCTTTAAATTTTAGGCTATATTAACATTTTAAAAGATTTTTCATTTACTTTTCACCCAACAAATTTCATTATTAAATCTTTCTATTTTTATTCATATTTCAAATGGTCTGCAATAAAAGTAGGAATGTACACTGTACAATTGTTTGATAATTGGGACTGATATTGATTAAAAAGTACCATTAACTACGGGGTGATACATTCCCACTCTGGACTTGAGATTTCTATTAATCAGAGCTAAAATTAGAGGAGTGAACTGTTCTGCTTTGTGAGGTCACCATTTAGGTAATTCTCACCATTTAACATCAGGTGGGCGATGCAGGTAAAAGTAACATCCACATAAATGTCAGATCTCTGTTTCCCTGCCAATATTGGATTTTACCGACATGGTGGACCTGCGGCTGCATATTCAGTTTAATGTAACCTATTGGTGCTCAGTGTTGGGCTCTTCCAAAACGCAGGTGACACTCAGCTCAACACTGTCTGAACTCATCATGCGCAGACAGCGTCCTCAAGCAGTGGCAGCGACAACATGCTGTTCACGCTTCGCCTCCTGAGCAGACATGGCTCGAAGCTTTAATTTCTCAGAAAGTGGTATAATATAAAAAATAAATAAAATGGAAGCCAATAAAACAGTGCAGTCAAGTCCAGAGCACTGCACTGACACAGAAAACTACAAACACAGCCACTGAAGAAAACATAAATCTTGTGCATCTAACAAGTGTCTGAGCCCTGCTGAAGCATGACTGAAAGATGGCTGGGTGCAGATTTCTGAGTCGGCTGGGCTGCGTAATGCCAGTGATTATTTTCCAAAACACGGGAAAGTAAAACTGCCAGGCTGCATAAATCAAAATTAATTGTAATTAATTGAACCAGCTCTGGTGTAATCATTGCACAAATCGCAAGACCACTTTCTCAGGAAAAAAAGTGCAACTACTGAGGCTTTGTAATTGATGGCTTTTCTGAATGCACTTCAGGCGTTTAATCATCCGTTTTAATGGGCTGCATTACTCAGGAAATGATTAAAGTCATGGAAATCTACAAAGAGCAAACTACAACAATTACAAAACTAATGAACTTTCCAATGTTTTGTATAACTGTTTTCAGCAACTTCTGGAAAAACTGCCAAGTCAAGATTGAGAGATGAGTAAATGCAAACTGTCTGCTCATTAAAAAATAACCACTGAAGACAATTTGTGAAATTAATTCTACTTGTAATGATGTACAAGATGCATAAAGCTGTTCTGCTTTACATCCTCCATGTAAGTTTTCAACACTTTACAGATTGCAGTAGCTGTTTTAAGAAATACAACGGGGGTTTAAATAAAACAAGCAGACAAAAAGAAATAGAGGGGAGAGGGTGCCAATAAGGGAAAAAGTTAAAATAAAGCCCAAAAGTTCCACACACAACGGTTCATTTGTAACTCTTCAATATTACATGTGTGAAAGAAAAATCTAAACCAACCTAAGAGTACACTTCCAGGGGTCAAATATAACAGGTCACATGTGTAATATTGAGATTTTACACATTATCATCATTACACTTGTTTATTTCCATCATGTGTAGCGCAACACCTGAATTTCAACATGGATTAAAAGAGCCAAGTAAATGACAGCAGTGGGGAAAAAACAAAAGAGGAAAAATTTCCACACAATCTTTCATCATCTGTCTCGCTGAAGGTTGCAAAAAATACCCCCAGTTTGTATGATAAACATATAGTACAATTTCAACGAGCCACAGAGAAAGTGATACAACTCCCGTGTCATCATCAGACAGTCCGTCAGCTGTTACTCGCAGACCCTGCCCCCAGCTGCTCTCACTCCTTCCTGCGTTTCTTGTCGTGATAGTCGTCCTTGGACCGGTTGCTGGTGGACGGCCTCTTGGAGCCGCCGCCGTGCTGCTTGGCTTGCTCCAAGAACTTGTCCAGACCGAAGGGATCTTCATCCTTCTCAAACTGGACTGGCCCCTCCCGCCTCTGACTGTGGTCAGCACCGGAGAACTCCTTGTCTGGAGCAAACCTGACCAACGCAAAGGAAGAAAAACATCTTTTTCCTGCTACTTTATACTTTAATGGAGAGTACAGTGTTAAAAAATTATAACTTTACTTGATAATGTGTAGCAGGATTAAAACTGAAAACATGATATGTATATTTAATTAAGTCAAGCTAATGAGAGGAATAAAAAAATATCTTGGGTCGTTCTGTAATGGAATTAAAGTAAATGGAAATATGATTACATTTTCCATAAGGCCTTATTAAGGGAAGGTGGGAGATGTTTTCCAAAAGCATTGTGTACTTTTTTAAAATCCTCTTCACAACCCGATTGCAGACAATTAATATGTGCTCTAACACATAACACAATAATACATTTTCTTCCCCTGTGGAACAGACAGGACTAAAATAACACCATCCAATCATTTAACAAGCCTCTAAAAGACTAGACGGTGATATGTCCATCAAACTCAACTGCTTTTTGTCCCTCCCCCCTCTGCGTGCCCCCTGCTTCATGCATGAATCATTCTCTCAGTCTTCAGGAACTTGTAAACAAAGGCAATGCAGAGAGAGCCAGCGCTTGGCTAGCTACATTAACATGCATAATACATCAGAAGATGGTACAGGGAGTAAGGGATCTCATGGCATAAAAGGTACCTATATCAAGTCAGAAAAGAAAACCTGTTCTGGAGAAGCTACTGCAAAGAGAAAAGCTGTAGGAGAGCGGAGCAACAGCAGAATGTGGATCAACGGCGTCAACTGAGGCGGATGATGCCATGGTGGCCATATTTCTACATGATTACATGACATCTTTATGACTTCTGGAGATAATGATGCTGGTCAGGTCATGCACCACCAGGAACCAGCGTTGCATGTAACTCTGTTCTGGAGGTGCAACACAACACAAACGCTGTGTTGCTAGAAGCACCTTGAATTGTCATGTACATAAAATGTGCTATACAAATAAACTTGCCTTGCCTTGCCTAAAGTCCCTCCTTC
>JBBBVT010000024.1:5356186-5368240 GCA_037177035.1 Craterocephalus eyresii | reverse complement strand
CCCACTTCAGCGCTAGTTTTGAATTTTCTCTGGGGCGGAAGTAAGTCACTGGCAGCGGGGGTTAGTTACACTTTAATTAGTGAGATTGGATTTGCATAATATCACAGCAGTATAGTGAAATCAGCTGGAGAGATGATGTTTGTTTTGGTAACCAGTGCCTCTGTATGATTATTTGATGTGCACTGTTTCATGTCACCCAAAAATGTGTAAATGTAGGTAGCAGGTACTGTCTGAAAGGGAAAAACAACTAAAACAAATAGCATCCAGTTTGGCTGTGCAGTGGAAAATCAGCATAATTTATAGCTCCATTTTTATCTTTCACAGCTATTATTGCTAAAAATTACCATCATTTTTCATAGTGACCCTTTATTTCATGTCTAAATTCTCTGGCATTTCAGTGCTTTGTTCTTTTAATTTGAGCTCCGACTAGATGGATTTTTTTCCTTGGTCAGGAATCCATCAACGCAGCATTAGCTGTGAGGTATTCAGAGGTGTCCTGGTTGCATGAAATATCATTTTTCCTTCCAATGACTTATCTTAACAGCCATGTCATTTGAAATATTTTCATCCAAGGAATATTTATGAGTGTAAACTGTCAGCAGGTTTTGTCAAAATTAGTCTCCTGACACCCTTACGTTTATCTCTTTTGGTGAATAATATCTTGTTACAGCAGATGATCAAATTTAAATGTGAAGCGGTGATTAGGCAAAGTAGGCCCTACATTTCTCATTTTAATGCATGCCAGCACAAACAGATAGGCACTGATGTGCAACACAAACACATTCCTGTTGACCATTTGATTTTCACTCTCATTTTACTCGCAGTTGGCATCCATCTTGTCTGGTTGCTTAAGACAGACATATTTAAATCTAATGAGCTTGACTGAGACTGAGTTCCAGGCTTCACTGAGGTTGTGTGAGATGTGTGGAACCCAATCCTCCCTAACACAGATCACTGACTTACAGCGATCAGCTAATACCTCTGCCAACTCTCTCATTAACCACTCTCAGTAACTCTGGTCTGGTGCTCATGAACTCAGAGCTCAGTCCTCACACACAAACACTCAGTGGGCTCTACCCTGAAATACTATCACACATTTTCTTTATTCTATCCATACATAAAGTTTGAACATCTGAAAGGACTGGATGCATTCCCACTTTATAAAGGTTGGTCTACTGTCCAGCTCATTCTAGCAGCGGAAGAAGGCATGCAATAAAATTAGAATATGTCTCATTTACGGGTATCCGAAAAGGTACTGTAATAAAGAAAAAACTCATTTCAATAGTCAAACTTAATTTACGTATAACTAATTTACCTACCAGCATAGTCACAGAAACCAGGTATACATTCACTAGATCTGAAGGTAGATTTTAAAAAGCTGAAAAAATTGAGGAAATATATACTTCCATTCTGGTTTCAGGGAAATTAGCTGGAATGCATAGTGTCACCAAAGTGACAAGCAACACATTACGAGTGGTTGTTTGGTAATCCAGGAAATAAAAAAAATTACAGCCTCCACAAAAGGAAATGGGAACATTAATCTGTTTTTCCTCTTTTTTTTAAATCTTTACTTATTTACACTATTCCAAATACAAATAAAATATGTAATTGGAAGACCAACCAGCTAGAAAGAGAAAAATACAACGTGTAAAGAACACTTTGAAAGTATCCACTGAGCTCACTAGGACTCATTAGCCTGGAAGCTTGTTCATATTTCAACTTTAAAAGTATTCAGTTAAAGCACCTATGGCTGGTATCAATGAACCGAATGTAATTCAGCCTGTTGATGGAGCTGGATAAAAGGTTAATATCTAAAAAAGAGCAAAAAAAACTCTCTGCTATTTACCCATCTGCCTCATGGGAGCTTGCTATTTGCTGGCAGTACATGTATTCCTTGGACGACCGGATGTAGACCAACATGGGTTCCATACTTAACTTGCCTTGGAATAATTAAATTAAGAATTTGATAAATTTTATGTAGAGTCACATGATCACGCCACAAATATTAGAGGGTTGTATTTAATAAATCAGTCATGTTTGGTTGTCAAAGGTTAAAAGGATTGAAGGCCTTATTTACACTCTTCTAAATACAAATAATAATTGTTACAGTATTGTACTCATACAACTAAAGTCATGAGTTAAACTTGGTGGGTGAGCACAATGAATGCATTACTTCTACACATTTACCTCAAAGAGGCACTGCATAACTTTGGAGGATTTTCTCCACGATGGACGGAGACCGTTGAAGATGAAATGTTCAGATGAGGAGTGGGTAGGCTTGTGGTGTTAGTGCATTTGTTTTGAGTCATGTTGAGACTTTCTGAATCCTAAACTACAAATGAATTATACATGAGATTCTGATAGGGAAGCTTCCTGGGCTAGAAAAACATAAATGAGTTGCAGCACTAATAATGAAGTAAACCAAGGGGTTCTTGATATCACTGTTTTAAGAGTGTTGGTGTAAATGTTCAATGTTAGAAATAAAACTGTCTGCTCACTGTGAACTGAATTGACACAAATTTGAGTCATTTTCTATACTGGTCTAAATTCAATTTTTGGTTTATAGACAAGCACAGGTTCTTTGTTGTTTACCTCTTACAATATTACTTTGCTAATGACATAAAGATACTTTAACTGATTGTAATGAACTAATGTGTAAGTGAATGCCACTGCTCTCTGCCAATTTTCTCTCATCAATGCAAGTGTTAGGTACAGGGCCCTGCTGGTAATCTTTCTAACAATTTTAATAGCTCCTGTTTGTCCTCCGTTTCATTGCTTTCCCAGAGATTCAAAACCTGCTGACAGCAGCAGCTGGCTTGCAGGCAACAACTTCCATACTCATTAAATCACAATCAGTTCTCTTTTATTTACCTCTGTTGCCACTCACAGTTTGTATAGAAGCTAATGGAAATGCTCTTTTTAAAATGAGTCAAGCAAGGAAGAACATTATCCCACCAAATGCTGCACCAATGCCTTGCAAACGCATGTATCATATCTTGTCATCAGTTGCATTAAAAGTGATAGCAGAACTTGTTTTACTATTATTGTTATTAAAAATGTGCAAAATTAGGCAGATCCCTTTAGCTTTGCATGCCAAATGGTTGGGGAAAAGGTACAGACTCTGGGACCATGTTGGATGTTTTTATTCTGAGTCGGCAAATTTAAACACTACCGTCACTATAACTTTCCTTTTGTGCTTATTGCTTTTCCCTCCAGAAAAGAATCATATAGATGAATTCCTGGCTTGGGGTTGACAAATTACATTTTATAAGGGATTGCTAACTGGCCTTGGGTAACTTCTCTCCCTCACTCCCATAATACTGTATGTAATAACCACAGAATTTCTTGTTGTGTTTCATTTAACAATACTATTTGTAATATTTTGGATGTTTGATAAAAATGCAAAGCACCAAACAGAAAATCAGCACAAACACTGCATACCAACTGTTATGCACAGTGGTGGAGGGGTGATTATTTGGGTTGTTTTGAAGTCATTGAAGAAAAACATGAACTCAGAGCAACCTACTGGTAAAAAATGGAATGCAGATTCCATTGCAGCCCCAGGTATCAGAGTCTATCTTAGGTTCAGAAATGCCTGTAGACACACACTTTTCCCAATACCTACAGAATACTACTACCTAAGTACCAGCTAAACATAGCTCAAATGACATTAAACCTAACTAGTCCTTCCATGTCAGTAACCCCGGAGCTTCTATCCAACCGGGCCTGTAATGCGTTTGCTTCTTTCTTTACTGACAAGGTCCAGAAAATCAGTCAGTCAGTCATTTCTTTATTGCTTTCTGCACCTTGCTGTAATGTTTTTAGGTAAAGCACCCTGAATTGTCATGTACATGAAATGTGCTATACAGATAAACATGCCTTGCCTAAACCAGTGTTGTGCCAGTTCATACTTACTGTAAATAGAACTAGCTCAAGGTTCAGTTCACACAGATAAAAGTGAACTAGTTCACATTCATAGGTCTTGTTTTTTTTTAAAATTTGAACTAAATATATTTATCTAAAAATGAACTAGTTCATGTCCATTTGTTATATTTTGTTAATACTCAGTAAAACCATCCATCACAAATCACCGCCACTCCAAAACATGACTATTTGTGTTCCCAAAGTCTTTTTTTTTTTTAAATAAAAGAAATATTAACATTAGTGTGTGCTTTAGTTTTTTTTACTAAAGTGTAAAAAAACGATCAAAAAGGATCGAAATACATAATGGTACCGGTATCGATACAGAAATGTTGTATCATGACAACCCTAATAAGAACATGGAAGGAGCTAACACTAGCCATGCTCGACCATTATAGTGTTTGCCGTAAACAGTGTCATAAAATCTGACTTTTCAAATGAGTGTGAACATGAACAGCTTGTGCTGTTCATCGTTGCCAAAGTGAGCGCCACTCTCGTTCTTGTTCATTGTTTCAAAAGTAAACCATTCAGTTCACCGTTCACTGTAAATATGAACATGTTCAGTGAACACCGTTCATTGAACTTGTTGATGTACAACACTGCATTAAACTTTTTCATCTGCAACAAAAAACTATCAGGTAATTTGGCCTTGAATACACACTTCCTTTTTAATTATGCATGTTACTGCTGAATATAAGAAAAGGTTAACAAGAAGAACAAGATACTATCATTCTTCAAAACAATATTGGGACATCTGATAGGAGCAAGTCTCTCTGGGCTGCTGTTTTCCTCTCCTGTTCCAGCCACCACTGGCTCTGCATTTTCCTCTGAACAGTCACAAAGACACTTCTGTTTGTTACTGAACCAACGGTGGTTCAGTGACCTTTTCCCAGCCATCCCCACATGGGATGGTTAATCAGAAATGGAGGCACTAGTCGTTGCACGGTGGGGATGGACATATAGCTACCTCAGCTATCTTGATCAGAAAGTCTTGCTCAGCATCCACCATGTCAGTGTTGGACTTGACAATGGAAACATGTGAGAGATTGCCTGCCAAGACATTCTGACCACTAGGATGGCAATGTTTGTCCTAATAAAGTCAATCTTGCAGTCTGGTGTGCAATTCTATGCCAACCCTGTTCATACCTTCGATGCTGAGTAGAGCCTAGAACTTGGTGAATCTTCTGATAAAAACAAATAAATGACAAATGTGTGACTTTTCAGAAGATGTATCAACATTGTACACTATGAATTTCTTAACAGCAAGAGACAATCCTTCATGTAATTCACTTTGACTCCACTTATGCTAACATTGAGTGGTTTGATAATGTCCAGGCCTGGCAAAGGTGAAACAATGCTGATGATGTAGAAGGAAGCTGAAACTTTGTCATTACCAGACATCTTATGAAGGTGGGGAGCCAATTATATCCAACTCATCTTAAGGATAAGTAACTAGCTTGTGCCTAGCAAATGAGCAGTCTGCAAAATACCGTCTGCACATTGTCTCTGCCAGAATAGCTCCAGTATCCACAATTAGCTCCACAGTGTGAGAAGCTCCCTGTAGCTTGTCAATGTCAACAGTTCAAGTGATCTTATCCTACAGTGCGGCCTTCAGTTTAACATCTTCTACACATAGTGCCGCCAGTTGTGGAAATACTACTTCTCTCACTTTGCCATTTATTTAATTGCATACCTCGACAAAATGGCCACTTTTTCCAGCAGTTTTAGCAGTTTAAACAAGGGGCTGGACAGTTTTTATCATTTGCGAAGCATTTTCGCTGCCATGCTTGTTGCTTTGCACTTGTATGTTTGTGCTAATCTGAAGGAAACAGAAAGAAACAAATTCCACCATATACTGACTCAAGTATATCACAGTTCAATGTGAAGCTATCTGTCTGATAGCCAAAGCTTGACTGAATAAAGTTGAGGTGTGGACTTTTGGTCATTACAACATCTTGATTCTTTTTCTCTCAATGTATTCTTTCTTAGATCTGTTGCTGTGCTATTGCTCGATCTAGTTTCAAATGCTCTTGTGGGACCATAAGAGAGCACCTCATCTCCTCATCCTCTCCTCATTGCCTTCTGTGTCTTCTTATCTGCTGTCATTTTTTTGTGTTTCTCTGCTCCAACACACCTGAATCAAATTAATGTGTAATTGTGTAGAGTTCCATTAGACTGTTGGATCCTTTTAATTTTAGTCAAGGATGATACTTTTTGATACTTTTCAGTCTTGTTTCTCCTCAGTCTTTTTTGGCTGAATGATGCAGAACCTTTAAATAAGAAACCAACTAAATCTCCATAAAAATGGGTCCTTGTAATACTTAATTACAAGAAATTGCTGAGTAGAAAAGTTTTTAAAATAATAACCCTTCAGAGAAACACATAAGCATTTATCCTGTGAGGGAAAGGGCCTTTGGTTGTTTGCTGTGTAATTAAGGACGGCACAGTTCCTGCAGCTAAACATCTCTCTTCCTCCTCCTCTCTTCCTCTCCTCATGTCGGCAGCAGTGCTCAGTGTAATCTCTGGCTTTAATAAACACATGCACGCATGCAGATCCATGCATGCACATACACTCTGACACACACACACACACACATGCACATATTCTCTGTGAAATCCCTTTAGCTGGAAGAGCATGCTGTCTTTGCAGCGGAGGCCTTCACCACGTGCTTCAGCAGTTATATATAGAAGTCATCATAGTCGGCTTTCAGGCCCCCTCATCTATTTTCCCTCTCTTCTTCTTTTCTGTATTAACCGCACCAGTAGTTTTCTTTTCCTAAAGTGCTTTCTAGCCGGACAGGCCACCCCCACTGCTGTCCTTGAAAAGGTTATGCACATGTTTCATTCTTCTCCATTTGTCTATCTCCCACCGAGAGACAGAGAGAGAGAGAGAGAGAGACGGTTGAAGAGGGGGAAGAAGCGAGACAGTCCCTCCTGATTGAGAATGATTAAAAGCAGCGGGTTGTCACACCCTGCTGGTACTGATGACGCGACGAAATTACAGTGTTTTAAAGATGGTAAGACGAAGAGGAAGAAAGGGGGGGGGAGGAGAAAGAGATCAGGTTGGAGAAGACAGAGTGAAAGAAATAGCAATCTAAAACCTGTTTTGACAAATTGATGTTGAGTAGAGCCTGAAATCCCTCGTGTCTTGCTCCCCCCCGAAACCCACCCCTACATCACTTGCCTCATTATACACTGAATGACCTCATTATTTCCTACAGAATGAGGCGCTCTCCTGCATGACCCCCCCAGCCTTGATATGCGAGGCCCCTAGGATCCCATTAAAATGACGCTCTGTTTGAAGACCATTCAGAGACTGATGCTGCTCCGGTTGATTCTCGGCTGTTATCGTACCAACTGGTCTAGTGCAATACTGTAGCTCCTAGCTGCTTGCAGTAGTGTTGTTAAACTTAATGTTTTATTATGGGGGTCTCTGATTTGCCATCTGGTTGAAGAAATTAGTTCAGTTAAAGTGCTGCCACTTCCTATGCACATCAACAGCTCTGGTTGTTAAAGATCATTTGGAGCTTTTTTGTTTTATCAGATGAGAAAGTGAGAAGAGGATTAACGCTTTAACAGATGTATAGATCCCAGACACTTTTGATAAATCACTTTCTTCGGTTTAGATGAAGATTGGAACACGTGACTCTCTACGTATAAGTGAAATATGATTAAAACAGAAGATTAAACATTTTACAGTGTTTGGATGTAATTAATTGCTTAATTTGAGGCGCGTCAGTGATTACAATTTGAAATTCCCTAACTAGATTAAAACTACTGAACTCTACACCTTTATTATAGTGATGTGATTTATATGTGGGTTAAAGTGGGCTGGAATTATCCAGAACCCTTTGATTAAAAAGTAATAAACCTGATGGGTTGTTTCCAACAAAATGAAAAATTATATGAAGTGAATTCATGTTCATGCACTGTGGCTTGGTGTTTTTTCCAGTCTGCACCTCATTGCCAGGCCCCTACACTGTTTTCTCATCATCCTTAATCAAAATCAAATATTTGTACGTGAAAATGCAAAAATATATAGACAAATGGCAAGATTCTGGTTTAGCTGCTCCGAGATTTTTCTGGCCCAATATCCAGGAGCTGGCTTTGGTTTCATGCACGAAAACAATGTGAAGAGAACAATTAAAAATAGAGGGGATTTCACTGACTTTGAATGTGGCATGGCTGCTGGTGCCAGACGAGATGATTCGAGTATTTTAGAAACTGCTGATCTACTAGGATTTTCACACACAACTGGGTTCACAGAGAATGGTATGAATAAGAGAAAATATCCAGGGTGCAGCAGTTAGCTGTTCCAAAATGAGAGGTCAAAGGAGAATGAACAGGCTGGTTGGAGATGATAGAAAGACAGTTATTCAAATACTCGGGTTATAACTAAACATGCAGAATAGCGTTTCTGAATGAATAACATGTCAGACACCTCCAAGCAGATAGACTACAACAGCAGAAGACCACACCACATGCCACTCCTGTCAGCTAGTAACAGAAAGTAAAGCTACAAATCATAGAAACTTACAAAAATGGGACAATAAAAGATCAGATATTGGGGTCAGAATTTGGCAGAAACCAAACAAAACTATGACTCCAGGGGCCTGTACTATGTGTTTAAATTCTTTATATTTCTGGGAAATAATTGTCTGCGCTTTAAGCACGCTCCGCAGCCTGCAGGGACTCCCCTTGTTGATTGGTCAGATGCTGCAGTCTCCGCTCCTTTTATGTGAGCGCGCACTGATTCAGACAGGAAAACCCTGGGTTGAGTTACTGAGTTGATAACCAGCTTCGTAGTACCGTTAATCAAGATCGCAGATGTCTGGTAAGTCAACCCAGGTAACAGAGAGAAATCCCGGGTAAGTTAACCCCGCTTTGTAGTACAGGCCCCAGGCTGCTTCATAGTGGTTCAGACTGCTGGTGGTGTAATCGTGTTTGGGATATTTTCTTTGCACACTTTGGACTTCGCAGCACCAACTGAGCCTCGTTTAAATACCACCCCTAATGACCTCAGGACAGCAGAACAATGCACCATGTCACAAAGCCAACGGCCTCCACAGCTACCAGACTTTCATCTTGAATGTGCAGCACTTGTGTGATTCTGTCATGTCAGTATGGAGCAAAATGTTTTCAACACACATCTATGCCACTGAGAATTAAAGCAGTTATGAAGGCAAAATGGGGTCTGACCCATTTCTGGCAGATGTACCTAATAAAGTGGCAGGTGAGTTTA
Source organism: Craterocephalus eyresii (assembly GCA_037177035.1). Lineage (NCBI taxonomy): Eukaryota > Metazoa > Chordata > Actinopteri > Atheriniformes > Atherinidae > Craterocephalus > Craterocephalus eyresii. Next base: position 5,359,077 of record JBBBVT010000024.1, on the reverse strand, counting down.
GCTAACACTCGTGCATTTATACATGCAACTTCGCTTTTTGTCAGACTGACTGCACATCAGCTAGATTTTAAGAAACAGAGGGCAGAAAGTAGAACCACTCTATAAACCTTTTGTGAATATTTTTGTCTTTATTAAAGGTCAGATATTGATTCTGTGAATTCCCTTTGACGTTATGTGCTTTATAGAAAATGTCTGTTAAATAAAATTCTTTACCTCTGGTGCACAACATACCAGTCCAATGACCTTAGCAATGTTTGATCAACTATCCAGCTTTCCGTTCGAAGGTCAGCAGTTTTACTTTTATGCTTGGGTTTGGATTTAAAAGCAGCTATGATTGAATGATTAACAGTGTCATATATTGTACAATTAAGTAGTTAGAGAGCAAAAAGGCCAGTAACAATCTGTGGCACAGCAGTAACACACTGAAAGTGGGTTATCCTGATGGAGGAGTTCATTAAACAGGATGGCACTTGAAAGAAATGTCGACTCTTTATATTCTACAACAGATTATTAACTTAGAAAGAAAGAAGCCATGACACAGTGCATGGACTTAATCTGTTTTTCTACAAATCAGGATAAAAGAGTTATGTGTTGAGTCAAACCATCATGCTACCATTTCTATCAGAATAAGCTCCATTTACTTAAGTCTGGGACATTTATTGAATGGATTTTCCTTTTTGATTAATATAAACCAGGTTGCTTTCACGTTGAGTTTTATGGGATTATGTGCGCAGCCGACTATGCTAATTACATCATCTAAAACCAGACATTGCTGTACATTTCCTTTTGAAGACAAACAGCTTAATGTTTAGGGAAAGAAACAGAAAAAAAGTTTTTACTTTTTAGTACACAACAGTTTTGAGAAAACACGAAAGAATAGGCCAACACATGGCTGCAGGAAATGATGACGATCTACTAAAAACAACACTTGGGTAGAATAAGTCGAACCCTGATGCATGAGTCTTTAAGAAACAGTGGCACAGACACATACAGTGATGCTTTTATTGATTTTCACTCTTTTTTTGGCTCTTTTTTGTTTTAAACCAAATTTTATAAAAAGTTCTTCAAAATGTACCATATCTGTGTTTCAGTTTAATATAAGTATAGCTGTATTATGAAAATGTAGCTGCACCATTTTCTTTTCCTGTTCATCACTGAGGCACTCTTGGTAATTACAATGGATGTCTATATATTGGATTTTATTTACTCTTCAGTGAGCAGGAGTGTGTTGAATGACTCATTAATATCCAGTGAAGTGGCTAATTTGCAAATATATCATCCTCATCCATGTATTTATTAGAGAAAGCCATTAACTCTGTGTCCACTGTAGAAGACACTATGCATGAAAGGATTAATTTCCATAAAGAAAATCAACGGACCTTTCCAGCTCATTCTAAGATATCCAGATTGACAGAAGGAGCTTATATATTGTATAGCTCCTTACGGCTTTGGTTTGCTGCCTGATGCAGAAATGCGTTTTTGTTTAGTTTTTCTTCTCTAGCATTTAAATTCTGAAAGTTGATTCTGACATGGTTTAGAGGTGACTTTCATTTACAGAGTCACATTCATTTACGAGCTTCTGGAATTAGCATCACTCATATATGTAACATGCAACATCTTTTCAAACAAGAAATACTTGAACCACAGGCAGCGATAATATGTTCCTTTTAGCAGAGGCAAGCTTTTTTCTTATCTCGGGGTGGCAAATGGGTTTCAGTTGCCAAAACACACATAATTATTATTATCATTGAAGACAATCCAAACTGGAGCCAGGCCTACCTCTGTTCTGCCTTTGATTGCCTCTGACCTTGGTGTTTCTCCTCTATGTGGTAGAATTTGCAGAAAACACACAAGAAAGAGAGACACAGTTCCTTTGGATATAACAAGTGGCTGTCTTAAATTTAGCCATGAATATTAAGAAAGCCAAATCTAAAAATATGCTGACTCTCAAAGATAATTTAATGTAAATATATTAAAAGAACCTTTTATTAATGTTTCTACAGAACTTAAAGGATAAAGTTGTAAATATGAAAAAGGAGACATTGTTTCAGTTCAAGGGGTTTCAGTCAATTATTACAATATGAAAAGTAATAGCATATTTGAACTGGGACACAGTCAGCTTACTAATTCTATTCTTCTATTGGAGTCATGTATAAATTACATTGTTATTCTGTGGGATGGATTTAGGCCTGAGGTTCTGGAAATATAGGATGACTACTAGCTCCAGAATTACATATCAATATTTCTGTAAACTCTTTTAAACTATGTTTTAGCAACATATTCTCAGTCCTCTTTATATGTATGAGAAAACAGGTTTTAGATATTTTTTTCTTTTGCACTCAGCTCATATCCTAGACTCTATAAAGAAAACACTAGTTATTTTGTTAGTCTAATTAAACTGACATGAAACTGAAACTGACATACTGCAGTGTTGGAGCTGAAATAAGATCATGTTACAATAAAACTCAAATGACACTGAAGTTCCTTTTTTCCCTTTTCGCGAAACAGTTATGCGCAAATGTACGTTAATGAAGCTGAAAACTGCTCGCATTCACACATTTTTCAGTTATTTATCAAACAGCCAAAACGTTTTGTCGCTGCTTGTCACTATTAATATCCAGAGTTTTGTTCTGCTTTTGTAAAATATTGAACAAAATGATCTGGTGAAAAACATCATTCAAGTATCTGCACAGATAGTTAAGCGATACCTAGATGTACAATAATCTCTCTCACAGAGAGTGTTGGAAGCAGCAAAATGTTTTAAATTTTTTCTTTTTTCAAAATCCCAAGAGTCTATGTGAACTGGGATAAGGCCAGTTCAATCAGGAGAGACCAATGACGAGGTGAGATACATTTATTGATTATGTTACAATCAGAATGTGCTTTGGCGA
>JBBBVT010000024.1:5302242-5313517 GCA_037177035.1 Craterocephalus eyresii | reverse complement strand
GCCCTCCTGTTCTCTGCTGCATTAACAGAGCTTTTATCTACATACATAATGAAAATAAATCATTCTTGATTCTTGAATAAATTATATATAAATGCTAGAATTCTATTGGTAGTAAAGGTAATGTTTACATAGCTGCAATGATTAAAAATATAGATATTATGGTTGTGATGATGATGACAATAATGATCACAACGATGATGATGAGAGATGATAATAATTCTAAATGATGACTATATAAGATTATTGCTGACAGAAATGGTGATGATAGTAGTATTACTGGTTTTTTTTTATAAATACAATTATACATGTGTGTACTGGTATATGTATGATAGTCTATATGTGTATATATGTGGATGTGTGCAAATAGTTTTATATTTATTGTTTCCATTTTATGTTTTGTCCTTATATATTTTTTTATCCTGTTTTTCACCTCTATTGCTCATTTTATTGTTTCACTGTAAATGTTATCTCAAACTGCTATTATAGAAAAAATATCTGTCCTCTCTTTTAAGCCAGAAATTTTTTAATGTTTCAAATTCAGTTTTTATCTTATGTGCTTTCTTGTTCCTTTATCTTTTGTTTTTAACTGTAAATTTGCTTCCTATTCTCTGCTGTGACATGATGTTTTAATGTTTCTGTAAAGCACGATGAATCATCCTGGTGTTGACTTACGCCATACATACAGTATAAACTTACCTCGCCTCGCCATGTTTATGCTGAAGGACCCTACTGTCAGAATGCTGCAGCTACAATGTAGACTCCTTGGACCAGATGACATTTTCCCATCTTCTATTGTCAGATTTTGGCGGGTCTGTGTGATTTTTCGGCCTCAGTTTCTTGTTATTCCCTGACAGGAGTGACACCTAGTTATATGTGTTACTACAGCCTTTCTATCATCTCCTCTGAACTCTGACATCAACATCACAATCTGGTCCTGCTGCTCACTGAATATTTTCTCTCTTTCAGGCAATTCTCTGAAAATTTAAAAGATGCTCACGCATTAAATCCCAGTAGATCAGCAGTTTCTGAAGTACTGCATCACCAACCGCCATGGCACCTTCAAAATCACTTGATTCCCTTTTCTTCCTCCTGCTGCTCAATTTCAACTTCAGCAAGTCATCATCTTTACAACGCCTAAATACACTCAGTTACAGTCATGTGATTGGCTCATTAATTGTGTTAAGAAACCATTGAACAGGTGTACCTAATGAAGTGGCCAGTTAGTGTAACATGTACAGCGTGTAGCAATGAACACAGTTCAGACGCAATACTGAAACTGGCTACAAGTAAAATGAGAGACAGAGATCTTGTTAGCATGCATCATGCATGTCAACATGGTTTAAAACCTTTAAAAGTCGGAACACCACTCACAAGTCATTCCTGTCAAGAAGTTTAATGAAATTTAGGAGGTAAGGCACTATTGATTTTGGAGTATTAAAACATGACCTTCCCCTAATGTAAAGCAGCGTTTATCAAACCCATGTTAGGCCTTTCTGAATCATTGATTTGACTGCTGCTGCAGTGTCACAGCATTTATTCTGCACTTAGCTTGGCAAACGTGTTCAGTCACTGACTTCTTCTGTTTTCCCAGTTGTGCTGTAGGATCTGAGGGTTCACCTTAAGGTCTCGTAACATTAGTATGCACCTGACTTCCTTTAAGGTGTTACTGTTGGATTGAGAATCTTTAAACTAGCAAGGCAAAGCAGATGGTTGCAACAGATTTGAGCCAACAGCTGGGCATCACATGCCATTAGCTTTAAGCTGCCCTCTCTTGCCACAGCACAGTCGTATTGTCACACCCCATCTTGGAAAGGAAGATGTCGTCCTGCTAGTCCAGTGAGTCCTATACTTAGGGTTTAACCTTCTGCATGTGTGTGGCTTAAATAGAGTTTGTTTTAGGACTGACACTAAGACTTTCCATGTGTGTGTTCATACATATGTGCATGTCTTTGCAGCTTGTATCCACATGGCTAAAGATAAAGGCATGCATGTTGCCGTTTAGACTCAAAAAGCATATCTAAAGCATTTGCAAAATGCTTTCTTTTCCCATAACCCCTACAGCAGCAACTTTTTTTTTTATTGGAGATCAGATGTTCCAACTTCACACAAATTTCCTTCCCCAGTGGCCATACTCTCACAGATGAGAGGCAACAAAACACAGCTCTGTGAGGTTGGGAAATAATGCAATTTTTATTATTCAGACCCCTTAAAAAATAACAGAAGCTTGGAGGTAGCAACAGACCAGAACCCAAAGTTGAATACATGTTTTTGTTAGCCACTATACGTATTCATACAGATAGCGTCAAATCTGATCCTTCCAAAATCTTTTATTGCCATGTTTCTATGTGTGGGCTTAAGGCAAGACTTACCAGAATATAGTATATAGTCACAATGTTGCTTTGTACTTTCTAAGCAAAAGGCAAGGCAAGTTTTTTTGTATAGCACATTTCATGTACATGACCATTCAAGGTACTTTACATACAAACAAAAGGCAACACTACCATCAGACACAAACTACTAAGACATAAGACCTTTTTACTGTCATTTTTTGACCTCTGCAAACCAGAAAAAAATTGTGGTTTAACTTTTTCCTTCATCTTAAATATGCACAGACCCAAGGGCAAAAATGTCTTTGATGACTGTGGAGTCTCACCAGCACAATGTCTCCTAAATACATGCATATTCATGAGCTGGGCAACATACCAGCCTCTCCTCAATGCTTGCTTTTTTTTCTTTTGCCAGAAAAAGAAACCATTTGGCACCTGTGTTACACTTTAGGGATATTATTTGCTCTGAGACTGGAAGGATATTATAATCTGACTGGGGACTTTGGGTCATGTAATGGGTGGTAGGACAGACACTGGGTCTGGAAGAGGTGGCATCCATCTGAAGCGGCACATCATGGATGAATGATTTGGATAGATACGGTTCTACTGGCCTAGATAAAAATGCACTCTGGCAAATCCACTCTTCTTTCTGACATTCCGTTTTGGATTGCGGGAGGAAAAAGAACAAGCGCATATGAAAAAGAAAGAAGGAACAAGAACTGATACTAGAGAATGAGCTTTTGAAAAAATGACTAATAAAAGTAGACTGTATTCTAGAAAAATGCTATCCAGCAAAGTCATCATATCACATATCTATATACACTATCTACTATAAACCCACATAAACAATGAAACCCCTTGGCTAACTCTGTGCTTGAGAGCAGTTTGTGAAGGCCAGTAAAAGCTCTGCTCTCTTGGCAGGAGACACTGTATAACTTTAGACTTGAAATTTTTTTCAAGCGTAAAAGCAGAGAGAAAACTTTGCATTTTAGCCAAGGGATCAGTTTTACTGTTTAAAGCCAAAAGATGCAGTGCTACAGTGTTTTCATGGGTTTGACTGAGCTCTGATATCTTAAGTTGGCTAAAGTTGCTAAGCTGCTTAGTTGACCAAATCTGCTATTTTGCTACCGCCTCTCATTAGAGAAAAAAGCTTACCAATCAGCTATCATCTCCCCATTTCAGCCAGCATTGATTGTCACCATTCAAATCTCATAAGTTGTTCCGCGGCATCAGCTGCTAATTAACAATAAATCTGGAGTAATTTGACAGTCTGAATGAACACAGGGCCATTGTTGGGTTTCTGCTCGGAATATTCTGGCTGTAATTTTAATATTAATATTAAAGATTAAACAGACATAATATGGTTAAAATGTTTCTATAGACTGGGGTGAATTTTCTTTGTCTGAGCACATCCCATCATAATACAGCTATTGTATATGATGCACTTGTTAAACTGTGTTCATATCGGGTCACTAATCTAAGGTTTGTCTGATGAAGTCTTGCAACAGTAAGGGTGCTGGAATGAACACTTCACTCCACCCCCACTTTCTGCAGGTGGACCTCTGTTGAGATTGGCTCAACTTTGCATCGCTGTGCAAATTTATTTGGTCACATCTTACTGTTAATCTTTTAGGCATGTTAATGCACTATTTAGCCTTAGAGGTCATACTACAGTACCACACACAGCAAGTCAAATACTACACATCTAAGTACATTCAAATTAGCGTCTTCCTCAAATAAAATTTGTCTGCATTCAGCAAAATCTTGACATAAAGTCAAGCATCCAACTTACTTGGCTTGATGTTTTTTAAGTGGTAACATTGCATTTGAGGATGTAGAAATCAAGTCAGTTCTTCTATCATGTCTTGGTTTGATAATCAGATTTTAAAGGCCAATGAATCAGCTAACTTTTAACCAATGTTTATGGAGTTTGCTTGGATCGGTGGTTATATCTGCACGTCCTTCACTCAAATTTTCAACTGAACTGAGAAACATTGTGTAAAACATCTAATTCCGTCTTCTGGAAAAGTCATAGAGTAAATACTAAAATCTTTTCAAATATATATATTTTTTTTTTTGGGGGGGGGGGTCCATTGTTTTCTCATTTTACCTTTTGTCAGACTGTTTTTGTCGCTATCAGACTGGATGGATGTGGGGATGTGTAACAACTGATAGGCGGTGCCATACTTTATCTGTTTGTTGAACTTATTCTTCCATCCTTTCTGACCAGTCGGTTTGTTGCTGCCACCTTCATGTTTTCACAGTGATGTTTTTAGTATCATGATAATCGGTGTCTCATCTGCCAGATAGAATTAAAGTTCAACTCAGGAGCAATTCATTCAGTCTCATCTAAAAAATTACCCCGGCAGACTCAATATATGTTATCTGCTGCCTTTTCTGAAATAGAATAAAAACATTTTATGTTTATCAACATTTTTTCTTTGTTTTATTCAGTTGAAACTCTTTTGTGGCTAAATCCCCATGTGCTCATCTATTCCTCCACAATTTTATCAAGGTCTACATTGATGTCTGCATAATGTACGCTCATATGTGCAACATACTGTACATTGCAGGACTTAAAAGTCACTGGTGTTTACCTTTCCACACTAAATCCAATTAACTCCAATGAAGATATACAAGTAAGATAATTGAAGCCAACAGGATACACCTGACTATAATTCTAAGTGCCAATTCTCAGGGTCATACTTACTTAAGAGATTTCGCTTTTATTAAAAAATGTTTTCTACTTATCATTGGGGGTTTAAAGAACAGATTGCTAAAGATTAAAAATGCATGCTTTGTTTGTGATCATAAAGCTCATACAGAATCGTTTTGATTAGTAATATATCGGGCACTTTTTTTTCATATCTTCATTATTATTTACTTAAATAACAAAGACAGAATTTTTTTTTCTGTCAATAACATTTGATGGATTTGCTCTAGTTCAAATATGTCACGTCTGAAATAAATTGGTTTTGAGGCAATAATGCCTGCAGCCGAAATTCTCACATTTGCATATTTAATAATCCCATCAGTTCTCATTAAATAGTCCCTGAATACTTCATTACACTGCTTTGTTCTTCGAAGGAGATGGAAAGTTGTACAAATTATATACTCTCATTAAAGGACAGAGTTTTACAAGTATTTAAAATTCTGTTTTTGTATCTTGACCAGTTGTTTCATCAAATCACACACTTTCTAATTATAACTTGAGTAAAGACATATTTTTTTATACATGACTAGAAGAGTAAGAAAGTAAGAAATAGAATAGTTAGGTTTGATGAGAAATTAAGAAGTTCTCAAATCTTAAACTAAACAACTTAGACGGACTGCTGAGTCAAAGCAGGAAAGTTGGCTTTCCTGTCTAGCGCCATGTGCTCATGAAGTGGTTGTTTTTATTTGCCCAGTATACAACTCCGCTTTTCAAACCAGTTGATTTTACATGACACGAGAGTCAAAGTCAAAACCCAGAAAGTAGAAATTGTCACAGAAAACAGCAATATACTGCGCAGACATGTCAGTTTTACACAGGAAGATGCCTGAGAAAGTAGTCTAGCCTTCCCGGAATGTGTGATGCACATCAAATAGGACGGATGCTTCAGCAATCAGGTATACAGAAAACCCCACATACACTGATCAATATTTACTGTTTGATTCTCACCACCCACTGGTGCAAAAGCTGGGGGTTATCAGAAGCCTACACCATTGGGCTCAGATCCAGTACAGAAAGGAAGTACAGACAGGAAGAACAATCACAAACACATCAGTGAACTACGAGAAACATGTGATTACCCAAAGTGAGCCTTTATTAAAGACACGGAATGACAAAGGACAGAAGGAAATAAAAAGAACAATGAACACAACAACACTGTAAGTCCTGGGAGTTCTTGAAAAACTGAGGAGTATTTCTAACTAACAGCATGTCTGCCCAGTAAGACACTGATGCAGAAGCTTTTTCACCTAAGGGGCAAAATAATACTGCATGCAGTTCAATGCAGTGAGGAAGGCATGGATCATTACTACACTGAGACAAAACCATAGGGGTTTTTTAAAAGTGTTTACCGCTGCAAAATCCCTCAGGTCTGGATTCAGCACTTCAACTACAACCGAAGGACAAGCGACACAAGTATGACAATGTTCACTGAGAAGAAACTAGATTGTTGAGCCAGACTACCCCACAAGAAGCTGCCATGTGATTCCTAAATATGTTATTCAACTTTTGATGAAATATGAAAGACCTCCATGAAACTCAAGCTAGTCGAGTTGTCTTTATCAGTCTTATCAGACCATACAGGTTTAAAGGATCTATACCTGATATTATTTTATTCTTTATAAGAAAAATGGTTTCTACATGGTATATTATGTAGTAACAGGGGTAAGTCCATAAAAATTTATGACTTGAGTCCAGGCCATTTTAGTTAGCGAAAGCGGCTAATTTTTTGCTTTAGCTTGACGCTCTCTCTGCCCAGTGGGGTTAACTTCTGTAACTTTGGATTCCGATCAGCCAGTAAGAGCGTTCCCATTGGGAATCTGAAAGTTACGGAAGTTTACCCCATTGGCGGAGAAAGAGAGCGTCACGTCAAACCTAAAAATTAGCCACTATCACTAACTAAAATGTCCTGGACTCGTAGATATGCGCAATCAATACTGTAAGTCATTCATTTTTATGGACTTAAGAGGGCTAAGTCCGACTTCCGAATTTTACTACATAAAATACAGTGTAGAAACAATTTTTCTTAGAAAGATTAAAATATCATCAGGTAGCTCCTTTAAGCAAGTCAAATTTATCTCTAAAGAACATTTAAAAACAACCAGAGTTGACCGAAGTGCTGTACAAGAAAAAATAAAACAGAAGACAAATAAAATCCCTGACTCAACAATAAAACTAAACCATATATTGAATTAAATAAAAATTCAAGAACCAAACAGCTCTATAAAACACAGATAAAGTACATTAAAATATTAACAAAAGAGCATCTATGAACGCAGTCATATTAAAAGCCAAATAAAAATGCTTAAGCTGGAGGAAAAGCCACTTAGAAGGGGTGTGTTTTTAAAAATGATCAGTGTTCTGATGTAAAGAAGCAAAGTTTGGGATCAGCGCTGGAAAAAACTCTGTTACCTGTGCGCTTTAATCTACAACAGTTTATCTTGTGAGGAAAAGGGACTCATCAGTTCTAACTTTCATTATAATCGACAGTCACTGCACTGTCCATCTCTCATTTTTAAAAATTCTTTAAAATGAATATGTAGAGTTTATACTGTACCTGTCAGGTTTAAGACACATTAACTCAGTTTATCATTATTATCCCTCAGGCAGGTGGAATACACATGGGAGAAAGCTAATTACATACATATCGGTGAAATCCCATTTACAGATGCCACACTGCATTCGAAATAAAACTTTGGAGGAAAAGTTACTCAGAAATGTGAATAGCTTGAACTGGTTTTCATTTAAAGCATTCATTAATGAAACACAGGCTATACTCTTATTACACGACCATTATTTTATTATGGTATTAATCGACTGCATCACTCAGCCTGAACATTCTTTATTAAAATGTGCAATGATAGTTTTAAAGCAGCTACAGCAGTGAAATTGAGAAGGCAGTTCGACTTTATTGTTCCCGTTGGCTGAGGATGAACATTCACTGCAACGCAGCACCATGCAAATGAGTCCAATTAACAGCAACATCACTGCAGAAGGCCTGTCTCTTATGCAAAACAATTCGCCATCTAATTGATTTTATCTCAGCTGCAGAACAGCACATGCAGGCGTGACAGAGGGAAGTTGAATGCAGTGTGAAACAATTAGAACAGCTTATTATTTTTTCTATATAGCCTGACTTGTATCTCCCACAAACTGCATTAATGATGCAGCGGATCTTATTCTTAACTGCAGGAGTACATGTGCCCAGATGTCAATCACAAAAGCCACACATACCTTGCTCTATCATGTGCTCTGCTCTAAAAAGGCCATCCTTTACAGAATGGACATCATGGTTTATTAAAGAGGACTTGAAAAGAGTGATTGAAGCCATAAACTCACGGAGAAAATGTTTATTGGGGTAATAATTCAAGTGAGAAATTGGCTCACATGCAGACAATCTGACCTCTTTTTGCAGCTACTGGGGTTGGTGCATGTGCAGAGTGCTTATTTAAAAAACTTGTGTTGTGTCATATTTCACACACTTAAGCTAAGTCCGACTTTGTAAAAACTGCTTTCCATGGAATCACTGTTATCATTTTTTAGCATATCAGACTGGCCGTAATAATTATTTCTCTGGGTAACAGAAAGATGGAGGCAGAAGTTAAGCTGCACTGGAGGGGGGCGGGGCAATGAGCCAGAGCTGAAGATGGAGTCTGGGAGGTCATGTGACTTTAAAAAAAAGGTGAAAGAAGGAGCGAAGGGTTAGAAGTAAGAAGGAAGCTGGCAGGGTGCTGAGATGGGATGTAGACAAAGCTGTCTATCCTGTTGGCTTTTGAACTGGGTTATAAAAGTAGGCCTGGAAGCCTGTGGAGTGTGATCTTAAGCTACAGAGGTGAACAACAGGGGGGTTCAACACATCTTCTACCAACAAACACAGTCTGATGGATTCTTAATGTTCTATACTGCAACATAAACACTTGCCGTGTGAGTTTGTTTCCCTCTGCCGGCATACTGAACGGTGAATTTCTCCAGGTGTTTGATTGCATATGTCAGATTTATTTCTGTCTCTGGTTTTATTTATGTATGTCTGTGAGTTTCATCATATTTGCAAATGCCACAGAAAGGTTTTAGAAAGACGATTCTGTAGTGACTAGATTGGTATCAATGCAGTCCTGGATTTCTTGAGGATTTTATCATACCGCTATTTTGAAAACCCAAATAATTGTATGATCAACATGGTCTAATTTAAGTCAAACAAAAAATGTCTATTTTTGTCTTTTTTAATGGTTAGCTTATGATATAAACACATGCTGGAAAGCTACATGGACAGTCAGACAGTCCAGACTTTTTCATTATAACCATGTAACTGTGATGATTCTTTTAAGTATTAATCTGTCAGTGTAAAGCCTCCTACCAGCCATTTAAGTGTCTACATGTAATTCTGAGGAAAATATGTGGTGTAACACACTTTAATAAATTGCATGTGCAATAACATTTTTAAATAACTCAATTTGATTTGTTTTTGTGATTGTATTTAAACTTAATAAGCCAAACCATACACTGCAAACTCACCTGTGTTGGTTGGTGGTATCATTATGGCAGTAAACTTTGGACCAACAGGTCTCCTGTCTGCATTTTTCAATGTTTAAAACAACTAATACTTTTGTGCACAGGTAACCTTGAAAAATCCATCTACTATGCATATTGTCTTTCCTTATTCATCAAGCTCGTAGTTAGACTGACTGCAAGCATAAAAAGCAGCATAAAAAACAAGTTATATGAAAAAACAATGGCATTCCTTGGACACAGATGAGTCTTTAAATACATTTTAACAAGCAAAGACTTGATCATCTCTGAAACTGTGTCTACAGATGGATGTTTGGCATTTTTGACAAACATCAGAAGGTGATTTTAAGTATTCCAAAGTTTACTTTTGCACAGGCTCAACAGAAATATCAATAAATGTGATATTCTTAAGAGGAATTGTCCTTGCCGGAAGGAGTTGTTGCACTTTCTCTTATCATTTTGCACTGGTTTTAGATACCAGTTTGTTTTTTTCTAATGAGAATTTCTTTAACATTATCTTAAAGTCTTAACAATTTTTATAACATCTATTGTCTGTTCCAAAACCCTCAAAATACTTTAATTGGAAGAAAATTAACAATATAACATTGTTATGCTTTCAAGACAGTCTGTGGTGGATTGGTTAGGGTGCTATTGATCAATACAAATCAATAATGGAGGCAGTTCTTCCAGCTTAACTTTAAACGTTTTCGCTATTATTGTCTTCAAGCTCTTTTTAATGTGACTCAGAATTGATAAGAATCTTTAAAAGCAAGCTGTCCACTACATCATCAAAGCAAATCCAGAGCAGCTATTCTATGGTCAAGCTTCCAGACTTACGTAAAGCTCTCTGAAAAAAAGTCTTATGACTATAGCATTGTAGCTCATGTTCATTTTGTGTCATGTCTCATTCACCCATTCATACAGCACCTATGTTTGAATCATACTTGGTACTACAGTAAGTAACTAACCTTTCACACACACACAGGGAGGCAAGATAGGGTTTGGACTTGCCCGAGGACACTTCGGCATGTAGCGGAAGGGACTCGAACCACCGACCTCCTGTTCAGTAGATGACAGCTTTATCCACTGAACTAACCAGACAGTGGGTTTGAAACTGACAGATACACCATATGAGCCATGCCAAGGAACAAGAGCCGATAAACAACATGTCAGATTATGTTTCTGAGGAAGATTGCAGGCCAACCATTTCAAGGTTAAAAATGAAACATTCACCACCTAAAACCTTTTCTGAAGCTAGAACCAGTAAAATATATACCAACATGTCCCCCCTTACAACCCAACCAATTTCACCTGGTATCTAAATGTTAATAGCAGCGCCTTGCCAGTCCCTTATTACCACCCTGATGAATTATGATGATTGACTAAAGCTCGTATTTATCTAAACAAATAATTGAATTTTTTTGCACAGCTTGTTAGATAGAATGCAGAATGTGCATAAGGTGTTAAGTATAGAGATGAAAACTGTATATTTCCATATCATAAATTTCCCTCGCTGCTATCTTTAATCAAATGCAAATTCCATTATCATTTCTGATAATCACATACATATACAAGTTGTTAGCAGGTGTTGTCACACTGCCAAGTTCAAACAACAGTAACATCTATCCAGAGAGGCTGAAGCCGTCCGACCGCAAGGCATTTCCGACCGATTTCACAGCAAAAACGACTCCATGTAAACATGCCAAGGTTGAAACTTGAATTTTAATCGACA
>JBBBVT010000024.1:5241804-5252576 GCA_037177035.1 Craterocephalus eyresii | reverse complement strand
AGTAATATTTTTATCGAAAGTTGAACTATTTTAAATTTTGAAAGGATTTTCATTTGTTCAGCATTTTACATCATATCTGAGAATCTGCAATGAAATTGCCAGCAGCAAAATTTTGCCTGTATGTTTGCACATTAATTTAGGCCATTGTTCTAATGCACAGCTGAATATAAGCCTAATGAAAAGCTATTTTGGGCTAGAGCTGCTACAAATTACATAACTGCCCTTTCTGTCTTTTTTACTTGCAAGTCAATGTTAACTATTTGCTTGTTTCATATTTCTGCACAGTGTGAATATTGTGTCTTCCAACTGGCATCATCATCATCATCTTCTCCCCTGCAGGTTTCACACGACAATTCAACAAGCAGTCCGATGTATTTGAATGAGCCTCAGCAACATATGAAGTCACGAGGAGGTGAGAGCTCATGGGTGTTTTCTGGCTTTGCATTCTGACTCCTCACTCCTACTCTTTAGATGTAAGCGCCAATAAATATGGTTGTGCTGGGGGGGTGCAAGCCATGCAAGGAAGACTTTGTTACATAACATCTACTGCTGCTGCATGACATGCTCAGTCACGCTCTGAATTACTCCTCAGTCCTCCACCAAGCGGTGTGTGAATGCTATGAGTGAATAACAGACATGGTGTTGGTGGGCATCAGACCTGCACACAGATGAAAAGGTGGGCGATTTATCATTGATTACACAGCTGTACAGTTTGATTACGTCTCTATCCAATCAGTGCAAATCGACGGAGGTCGATGCGACGTGACACCCTTTCTCCACCATGGTTACTCGTGTCCCCTTTTTTGTGTTACCACAATCCTCTGCGTTGACGTGGTGCCATGTCGCATCCATCTGAAGTCATTTTGCATCAGATGTTCAGCCAATCCTGAGTATCTGGGGATGCACAATGGAACAAGATCGGATAACCAATATAGTTGTGATAAAATTATTCCAACACCTAAATCTGTGCGTTTTAAAGGCTTTTTTGAAGTTTTTTTGTTAGTAATGCTACACAACAATCAGTTGATGTTATGACAAAGCTTGTTGTGGAAAAAAATGAGAAAAGTCAATTGTGACTTTTGAAGTTACAGTAAAAAGTTAAGCTTGCTGTGATACTTTTTTGTCTTTTTTTTCACGTAACTACATTGAGACCCCCGGCCTTTTTAAGCAAAGTCATCATCCAGACTTTATTTCTTTCAGAACAGCCTCAGCTGTCAGATTATGAGTGCCATAATTATATAAAATGAATACCATGGATCACTTGTTTGGATTTACCATGTAGTCTCAGAATATCCACTGCATTTGCTGGATTGCAAACTTTAGGATACAATATAAATGCTTGTAAAATTTCTGTAGATATCCTAGAGTTTTAAAGGTTAATAGTCCATTTTTAATAAACCTTTCCCTTCCAAAGCTCATTCCAGTCGTCATGATTCTAATCATAGAAGCCCAGGGAATACACAAGTTTTGAAAAACAAGTGGAAATCTATACACCATAAGATCGGTGAATTATATCAGTGAGTTACTTGGATAATGTTAATGTTCTGGTAG
Organism: Craterocephalus eyresii; assembly: GCA_037177035.1. NCBI lineage: Eukaryota > Metazoa > Chordata > Actinopteri > Atheriniformes > Atherinidae > Craterocephalus > Craterocephalus eyresii. The sequence continues at coordinate 5,251,025 of JBBBVT010000024.1, read as the reverse complement.
GGAAAATAAGTCTGTCCTTTTTAAACCGCAGACAAGTTTAATTTAGTCATTATATTGGAAACTTTATTCATGTATTCTTACGTGGAGACAAGTCTCCATGCATCTTTTTGCATGTTTTTATTACAAGCAATACGCATAATGTAGGACTATTTGCATTATAAGTAACTGATGAGCTGGTTGGAAGTTGATCAAAAGAAAGCATACTCACATGGCCAGATAAATAAAGCCTTCTGCATTGTTGTGTATTAAGATTTTTCCTTTTTTATTTCCCACTGAAAAGCTTCTTTTGCTTCTGTGATACCTCCACCTCTTCTGGTATTCACCAATGTAAAGAGCTCTGAGACATCAGTGCTAATACTGGACCTTGACTGTTGCTGCCCTTGAAGTTTTCAGGTGCGCTGAACTTTTTAACTCCCTGATTGCTTTGACAGCAGGGAAGACGCCGTGCAGCATGTGGACTGAAATCAATTTTTACAGAGATAAACAGTATCAAGGTAATTTGTAGTGAGCACAATAAGGGATTAATTTGTGGACGCAGATATTGTGTTCTTTGAGAAGCAAAATGAAATTTACCTCTGCATGCTAGAACAAATTTAATGAAGGAGGATCCGCGATTGCAGTGTGTTTGTAATTGTGACTTTCAATGTTTACCCTATTAAAATTGAATGTCGTGCTAAATCAAACGTTCCTGTGAGTAATAAAGGTTGAGACTGATGAAGTGGGCGCTGCTGAATTAAACAGGCAGTAATTGAGGTGTTGGCGGGGCCTGGGTTAACAATGGAAACAGTGCAATGTGCTGCAGCCCAGAAAAATTAATGGCATATCCAATAGATGAAGTCCAGGTCAAAGAATACTATAATAGACTGCACCCACCAAAGAAAAAATGCCTTTCATTCCCTATCTCTTCCTATTTTTCTTTCACAGACTCTATTTGTAACTCTGCTCATCTTTTCATTCCACCTCTTCCAGTGCCTCTCCCTTTCTTTTTGTTCTCTGAATAAGTGAGGTGTAGAGGGATCCGAGTCTGAAAGATGTAATTGGGTCCTTAAATTCTTTATGGGAACTACATTCCCTTCTGAATCATTTCATCACCGCATACCACCATTGGATTAGAAAATCTTTCATACCTGCACTTTTTAATTTTTACAGTGTTAAATTGCTTGGCGCATTTATTTCGTGTTTCTTTGACTGGTTATGAACAGCTGGATTCTAGTTTATCTTTCAAAGTAATTAGCTCAAGCATCTAAAGCATATCCAGCACTTTTCTTGACACTTGTTTCCCATTTTGCAAGACAGCAGAATAGGTTTAGTCTCATTTTGTGAAAATTAGTTGTGTGATCTGGCTTCAAATGAGATGATATGGATTTAATTATTAAAATAAAAACACTATAAATCTATGGAGGATTAAAAGTGCCACAACGTATTAATTCAATAATTAATTAATTAATTAAATAAATGTGTCATTAATTTATTAAATCACTGAATAAATAATTGAATGTTTCATCAATTAATAAAAATAGTAATAGATGTCATTCTCAAGCCACCGCTGGGACAAAAATGAAAGAAATCATGATCTCTGAGGAGAGCCTGTTCCCTAGCTCTCAACCATTTTGTTGTTTGGGACCATACCAGGACACTTATCTGTTTCCATGGGGACAGAAAAGCCCATTTCTACCATTACTGAGATTATGGTCTTATCTGATTTAGTGCTATTTTGGAAAAGCTCATGCAGACTATGTGGAGGCTCATGCTGTACCCCCAACAGCTATAATTACAGTCACATTATCTACATTTTATAATGCTACCTATGCCATCCTTTACCTCCAACTCTGCTAATTCAGGGTTGGACTATCTGGTTTCACTAACAACCCATCTTTCAGGCAATTTGGGAGATCAATTAAATTGTTGCTGTAAGTTATAGTCATTAACCCGCAGCAATCTCATCAATTTGCAAGAGGAGTTGAATTAAATATCCAGGTAACTTGCAAAATTATTTAAATAAACCTCAAACAATTAAAATCAGCCAAATTATTCTGTTCTTTACACTGAGTAATCTCGACATGAAAGATGTTCATTTATCCTGGGTTGTTTCAGAAGAGAAAGATAATTTGTTCCAATTTTACTTCATAAGGATGGAAATGTGACCAAAATTACATTCTGACCAATAGGGAGGCTCTATGTTTGAGCTGAAACAGACTCCGCAAATCCCTCACTGACCCAATTTTCCACATCAGCATGTTGGTTGGACACAGCCCCCCCCCCCCTGCACCCAAACCCATACAATCTTCTAATTCAAAGCAACAACCACAAGGATAAGAAGATGTCCTGAATTTAGCCGCTAACTATCGGCCCCACAGAAGAGCTGCTTTGTTTTCCATGATGGCAGAAAAAAAAAGAATATACTTGTTTAGAGAGATTATAAATATGCACTGAAATTTTCTGCAAACGGTGACTGGTTTCAGCGTCACAAAACAAGAGGCATGGTCATAAAGAGAAGCCAGTCACATAGATGTATATTTAGCTAAATGTATTCACTAACAGGCAGATACTTAATATGACATCTGCCTATGATGGCAGCCTAGTTCATTTGACTTTATTTGTGGAACTGAAACTGGTGAATGTACTGGTAGTTACAAACTCATTAACCACTTTATAAGGTCCACTTGGCATGCCAGTACTAAGTTGGACCCACTTTCTGCTTTTGCAGCTGCTATAATTCTTCATGGCATTGATTCAACAAGGTGTTGGAAATAATCTCAGTGATTTTATCCCCTGTTGAGAAGATGACATCACGCTTTTGCTGTAGATTTATCAGCTGCACATCCATGATTGAGATGTGGTGACTGTGGAGGTCATTGGAGGACAATGAACACATTATCATGTTCAAGAAACCAGTTGGAGATGATCTGAGCTCTGCAACATGGTGAATGTAGTCAAAAAGGGATGGACATGATCAACCAACAATACTCAGGCTGACTGTGGTCTGTATACCATGCTCAGGTTGTACAAAGGGGACCAGGTGTGGCAAGAAGATATCTCTACAACAAGACCCCACCGCCAGCAGCCTGAACACTGGATGTAAGTAGAACAGATCCATGCTTTCATGTTGTTTCATGTTGCCAGTCTGCCCATTCTACTCTAACCTCGAACATCAACAACAAGACAACTTTTGAGAAATTTTCTCTGAAAAATTGGTTTATTTGAAAATCCCAGTATATCAGCAGTCTCTGAGATATTCAGACCAACAAACATGCCACATTCAGAGTTCTAATGAGGAATGTGTTCCGCTTAATCCAAGTGGGTTGCGGGTGGGCTGGAGCCAATCCCAGCTACTTGCAGGCGTGAGGCGGGGTACACCCTGACAGGTCGCCAGCCTTTTGCAGGGCCACATATAGGGGGACAGACAGACAACCACTCACACACTCACTCCTAGGGAGAACTTAAAGTGTCCAATTAACTCACATGCATGTCTTTGGACAGCGGGAGGAAGCCGCCCCTCAAATCCCCCCCTCTCAGCCCGAACCAGCACACCTCTGGCTGCAGCCCAGCCCGGGGCTCGAACCATCCTGGTTCGGGGGCTATATCGATATATATATATATTTATATATATCATAGGTTTGCATTTATTCTTTATGCACATCTTTCAAAGTAGCTCCTAATAACCTCCTCTTCACTCTCACTACTTTCTCTTTCCGTTCCCCTGCTTTGCCGAGTTCTAGCAATCCCCAGAGGGAGCGAGGAGGGAGTCTCCGTGCTCCGTGTGATGATCAGCGAGTCTTAGCAAGATCCTGACAGCCAATCATCTGTCTTCTAGTGGCGTCCTGCTTGGCTTCACATTTCAGGATGGGGCCATTTCTTACATTCCTGCCTGGAGAGCTGTTTCATCTTTGGAACAGACTGGTGGTTTTTCTTTGCCCTGACATGCTGCTGAAACTGACTCTGATAGATCTGTGCCATGTTTATTACGGGCAAATCTGCAGAGCTTTGTTTCTGCCCGTCTATATATACACATAGATGGGGTTTCTCAGCCTCTAAAATCAGGATAGATTAGTTAAAAAGGAGGCTTTTCTTGTGCTTTTACACCCTCTCCTTCACCAGTGTAGGAGAAAAGTTTCCTATTAAAAATGTTCCCAGACTCAGCTCAGTTAGTGTGGAGAAAATACATTAAGAGAGTTAATGTGATTTTGGCTGAGCAGATTAGAAATGTCTTTCATGGTCATATTCCAATATTAGTCCAGAGCTAAGCCTCAATATATGTTTCTTTTGTGCTTAACCTCATAATGTCAAGAGACCCATAGTCACTACTGGCATGGATATTCTCTTCCACTAACAGCAAAGTTAGCTGCTCTGCTCATCTAAAGCTGTGTGGAAAAGGAGGGCGGGGGGGTTGCAAGTGTAAAAATGGACATTTGATAGATGTTTTCAGCAGCTCGCATGCAAATGCTGCAGAAACCGCAAGTGACAAGGCATTGTCACAGAGCCAATGCGAGAGCAAACAGACAGACTGGAGTGGATGGTCTCGCTGATGATCTGTCCAAACGGACCCGGAGTCCTGGCTGTCAGCAGGAGCCAAATCCTCAGCGTAAACATGAGCGCTGACTGATCCACTTTCAATTTAAATGACCTCCATGCTGCCGCAGAGTCTCACCGAATTAATTTAAATGCCTCAATCATGCTGCACTCTCCTCCTCCATCCAAGGGGGATTAAGAAACCAAATCAATTAGAAGCTGTGGCTAAGAAGCAGAAGACTCCAGCTATCTCTTCCTCCTTCTCACTTACTCTTCCTCTCTTGGCATGCAGCTAAAACAAAAGGTTCTCAAGTGCATTATATTTAGTAGGAGGGGTCTCTGAGTTGTAATCATCCTTAATTTCAGTTGCGTAAGTGGAAAAAATAAACCTTGCTGCTGTTTGCTGAAGCTCTTTCTGAACAGATGTAACTGCAAGTTAATGTTATATTCAATTTTGTATCGTTAAGAATTGCTCTGCTTTTACAGTTTTGAGACTGTATGACGAGGACACGGCCAAGGTTGTTTGAATCCTTTCTGCTCTCGCTCTTTTTCTCTATTTTCCGTGTGTGTTTTTGTCTCTTTCTCTAACTCTTTGCATGCAAAGGCTGCTTTTTTGGCTTTTATAACACCTTCCTCTTTCCGAATGTCTCTGGCCCTGAGAAGAATGCAGAATTCAGGGGAAAACAAGTGCACTCGGCGGCAGGATGAGAGGAACAAGGCTGTTGCTGAGTGAATCCTCAGTTTCTCTCCCATAAAGTATGGCTCTTCTCTTTCTTTCTCGCTCTCCCTGTCTGTCTCCTCCTAGGCCGAGTGAATCAAAGGAGATCAGCTCCCTTACAGCCCTGTCTTAGATGGGTTTGACTACAGAGGAAGGAGGATGAGGAAGCGGGCAGGTGGGGGGTGCGGGTAGGGACACTCCTCCGATAGATGTACCTCGCAGGGCAACACAGGTAGCATCAAATTGGAGTAATGCAGAAATATACTTCTTTTTCTTCTTTTTTCCTTTAAGATGTATGCTTTTATAATCCAACGGAGATTGGATTTGTTTTCTTCTGTCTGTTTGCTTGGATCTTTTAAAATGATTGCAGGATAAGATAAAGTATTTATTTTAATCCCTCATCAAATGCTTTTTATCTAACCTTATGTATCTTTGAGAGGAGAAAAAAATGCCACGCGTAGTTATGCTGAAGTGACAGAGCGACTGGGGGCGGTTGGATAAGTTAAGGCAACAACCGCCTATAATTACACTGTTGGATTATGTCACCTCTCGTGATTATAAGATTATCATTTCAAGTATGAAAAGGTGTCCTAAAGGTGACTGTAAGAAGGTCTAACCATATGTTTTCACACTAACTATAAGCAAATGGTCCTACTGTCTAAGCAATGTTGTGTTATTGATTTAATGAAACCAAGAAATGAAAGAGAGAGAGAAAAAAAGCTTCCCTGTCTGGTGAAACTTCAGAAAGAAAATTTGCATTACAGTTAATTAGCAGTGCTGGTTTTTATTTTTGACATGACAGGACTTTGTCTAAGAGATCTCACACCTTTTTAATTAGTGGGAAAATGTTTAAAGGGACCTTTTTCACATGAGCGCCGATGTTACCGGAGGTTCGGCTCAGAGAGCGAAGCCATAGCGGATGCTGAAATAGAACATGATCAACACAGAAAAAGGGAGCTGCAATTGATGTTTGGAGATAGTTTGGTTTTTAAAAGTGGATCAGCAAGCAACTATATTGAAAATGCTGTTGTGCTAAGGTTGATGCTGGGGACAGAAACATGATTCATTTGCTCTTTAGATGAAGACACACTTTGGAATACCAACGATGTATGAAACTAAAAAAGGCACCCATTGGAAAAGCCTAAAAGACTTCTTACTTTGTGGAAAATAAAAAGTTTTTTTTTTTAGTGCAGTATACAAGTATCACAACAATGGAATCTACTCAGTCAGTGCAATACATGTCAGTCAGTGGAAAATGTGGTTACCAGCCAGTCATACATGGTGTGTAGATGTTAGTATGCCCACTGCAGTGTCACCAGCAGCGAGGCCCCCAAGCTGTCGGCTGCAAGTCCTGCACACACCAAATCAAGTCAACTGACTGAGTGTGAGAAGAGATGGGAGAAAGGAAGTCGCAGGTCTTTCATTTACGATACTGCATGCGTCACCACGACAGTTTACAACTAATTGACCAGTCACTGCTCAAAGCAGGAGGCGGATGTCCGAGAATCTTTAGGACTAAAGGTTTTAGTGTACTGTGATTAATGGGAAAAGAAAAGACAAAGTTCTTGTGTCATGTAGATGATATTCAGTATGGGAGCCATTAATTTCAAGCAATTTGAACTTTTGAGGAGACAATCACAGACAAAAAGATTGATATTTAGCAGGGTGGGTGGGAATAAAATCAGTTCACAATAATATTGCAATTTTTTCCCGCCAAATTTTAGATCACATTTTGATTTTCAGATTCAATGGATGCATTTAATTGTGTCTGATAGCCTGCTGAAATAATGTGTTTTGGGTTGTTTACGTATGAGTCACGATAATAGGTGGAAATAGTATTTCTGATATCATCATGCTGTTTGAAGTAACACTATTTGGTTATGTTCATATCATTTTAAGGCTTGGATTTATATTAAGTTATTCTGTCGCATACCATTAAGACCCAAAATTTGTCTTATAATTTATCGTTCATCTTCAGCTGTCACATCATCCACTCTGAGGAAGGAGACAAACTGACCCGACTAACAGAGATCTGATAACTCGCCCTCAGTTCCTCCAGTACAGACACAAAAACAGCTCTCTTTTCCCAGCACTTAGCAGAAATATGTTATACAAACAGTTGCTCCAGTCCAGAAACAGATATTGAAGCACTTGTTGCAGTAAAATAAGTTTTGTCTTAATGAGATATTAAAACTCAACGCCCTCCAGTCTTTTGTATTGCATTATAAAGTCTTATGGAAATCATCTGCCCAGTTAAGTTTTTTCCTGAAGTCAGCTTGACAACATCTTTATTTAACTGAAACTTGATAAATTCATTTGCTCAGTTATTGGATAAAGCTTTGTGGGCTGACAGTGCTAAAAAGTTGATGGATAGCTTGTGATACAGATACTAACATTTGCAGAAGAACACTCACATTTAAGTTTCTGCTTTTTTTTTAAGCCCTCATGAATTATTCCTTCATTATTTTTCATTTTTCTGCATATATATCAAAATTTGTCTGATGTTGGTCCATCTGTCTGTTCCCTCTCTTTGCTTCACCTCTGTATTTGTATGTTTTTTCTTGTCTTTGTCACAACTCCTGCGTCCATCTGTCTGTCCATCTGTCTGGATGAGTAATCAATAGGCTCTTCATTACACAAATGGAAGGAGATGGGAGGAAGCTGCATCAGGAAGCCGATCAGATAGTGTTAGTGGGAGGGAAGGACATTTCAGATCCAAATCAACAGAAATGAATCACAATGGCACTGCTGATTCATAGGGCATGGCCCGATTTAGGGTTGGATAGACATGATTCAACAGAAAACTGCCTCTGTTTAGCCTCTTCCTTCTTTGACATTTAAAAATGATCACAAATGTCAGTTTTTTTCAGATATGAAGCTTTTGTGTGGACATGGTTCCTCAGCTTGTGCACGCTCCTTCAAACAACCATGTGTCACAATACACGTTGAAATGAGATGAATAAAATAGTCAGATTATACCCAATAAAGCTTGATGTAACCCTATCCTGCTCCGTTCATCAGGAAGATACTTTTTTAAATTTAATTTTACAGGTTTATAATTTAAGTAGACTCACTTAAAAACTAATCTTACATTTGGGTATAAAAAACTTAGATCCAATTGGATGCATCAGGGGATTTTTTTTTTTAACAGAGTTGTTGCAAAAGAAAGGGCGGCGCCTAATCAGGCTGCTGGAAGTGACCAGTCAGACCACACTTTGCTTCTGGTTTTTACTGGGATTGTGTGAATATGGGAAACAACATTATCAAAGACCCACTTGATGGGGATTTGAAACAAGCAGGTTTTTCTGTAGGATTCCAAACATACCTCAGTATCAAAGGAAGCAGAGATTCCTGTTAAGAATGAAAAATAAAAGAAACCTTAGTTTGCTTTCAGTTCTGCATCTCCGCTTCATTCGAACCTAATCATCCATGTTGCATAAGTTGACTAAATGTAAATGTGACCTCATTTTCTCTATCATCAGTGTATTTCACTGCCATTGGGTTTCAGGCATACCTGCCCTCCTATTGGCTGGGCTTATGCCCTGCCTGTGGTTTGAACTTCTATTTGGATTTGCTTCTTCTCTCTGACTTGATTACCTTTCTTTCCCCTCTGGATTTGTTTGCCTGTTTACCATGTCCTTACAATGACCTCTGTGCTGCATGAATATCGAAGCGGATCTTACTCAACTTAGCATGTCCTAAACACTGCAGGGAATTTCAAATATAAGAAATATTTCCCATCATATGGGTCTGCAGATGCCATTCTTACTTAACTTCTGTGAATATTTTGATGCTCGTCCTAGCAGAAATAAAGAGTGTGTGTTGAAGTTGAAGTGCTTTGAAGAGCTCTATATGATGGAACTGGTATGGACATATTTGTGGTCATCAGTATACACAGACAAGGTCTATATAATGCAGGACATGACGGAGAATTGGAGAATATATACACACTGTACTGATAGATAGATAGATAGATAGATAGACAGATAGATAG